>VRYO01001589.1:4384575-4402155 GCA_009812075.1 Sialia sialis
CTGCAGCCAGGAAAACTGATAAAATTGTTTGTGATCTGCTCATCAGCGGCCTCGTGGGTGAGGATGCACTGGGAAGCTGTAGGCTTCCAAGCAGGGGGAGAAATAAAAGTCCTTGCCTGAAAAAAGAGTCCATGGCTTAAAATAGATGATACTCTCTGAGCTGTTTTTACCCACACATAGTCTATGTCATGTTCACTTGTGAGTTGGTTTTAGCTGGCTTTATGGAAACTCATCTGAATTGCTCAGTTTGGTCTCTCCAGCCTTTGTGAACATGAAGCTTGTGTGTTCCCAAGGTTGCTCCTGTGACAGTGACATCAATCTTTAAAGAACCCCTTTCCCCCTCCAGCTATAGAGTTGGTCTCTTTAAAACAAAGAAGATTTTGGATGGAGAGAAAGAGATTTGGCCCCAAGCACTGCACCAGCTCAGGAGAATGAGGAGAGAGGGAGGGTGCAATTAAGCTGTGGCAGTAAATGAATGTTTTTGTGTTTTACTCCAGCCATCTCCAAACAGCCTTTGCTCCCATGTATCTGTTGGAAGGCCTGCAGAAGAAGTCAGGAGTCGCCACATCCAAGCCTGACACCCAGCATAGGAATGACCCTTCCCAAGGCTTGGGATTGCAACCAAAGTCATTGTCCTGTTCAAACATGCAGGAACAGAGAGGTTTTTTAGGAAACAAAGGGTCTGGTGTTGAAATGGAGGCAAATGGAGTGCCTTTATTAATGGAAAATGGCAAAAAGCAGCTCTGTGGAGTCTGCAGAAGGGGTAGAGGTTGAGCCCAAATTTACATGTGCCTGCTCATGCTCCAGCACCCAGCCATGAAGAGGTGATGGGAAGAGCATGGCTTTGGCTGGTGTTACTTATTTAACTTCCCCCTTGGTTGGTAGGTGGGAAACTGCTCTTCAGAGGAAAGCACAGAATTACAAAAAAGCCCTCAAACCAATGCCCCTATCCAAGCTAAGCCTGAATTATAAGGAAGCATCAGAAAGGAGAAAACTTTTTTTTTTATTTTTTTTAATTTTTTTTTTTTATTTGTGGTGTTTCTGTGTGCCTTCCTGCTGAGAGGTGGCTCTTGTGACATGTTGTTATAGTGATGGAAGGAGCACGGATACACATTCCCCGGCTCCGCGCGCGAGACATATGGGAGCCAGATTGTACCTGTCACAAGTTGCCAACCTGAATTTCTTGGGTGTAAGGGGACACGTTCCCCAGGGAATTTCCACTCCATGTTCCTGATTGCTTTGGCTAATATTTGCTTTGTGACCTTCCCGTTAGGGAATCCTGTGTACTCGGGGAGCAGGAAATTCACCCGTGGAAGCGCACAGGCACTGGACACATTGCATGGGAAAATCTGACTTTCCAACTCAGTCCTGGATATTTAGTGTCACTTTAGATGTGTTTCCTACATAAAGTGGGTGCTGGGACCACTCAGACTGATGCCTTTTATATTTTTCAGGATCTCTGCTACTTGGTGTGTAACTCTGAAACTTCATCTTAGGTGTTAATAAGTTCTCTTCACAGGGTAGTTGGATAAAACAATCCCTTCCCAGTTAGAGTATCAGGCACAACTGGTACCCAAAAAACAGAGAAAGGGGGAAAGCCAGAGGGCTGTGGTTGGAGAATTGACTCCACGATGTAAATGAACTACAGCTTATAAAAGTGTAAAAACTTGTAACTTGAACCCATCTTGGATTTGGTTTGGGTGTAGCCCCAAATTTGATTTGGGCCAGACTCTTGCACTGCCCAAAGTATATCCTCTCAAAAAATCCCTATTTTTTTCTTTTGCTCTATCTAGTCCCTGTTTCAGGTCAGCTTTTCCAGGCAACAAGACCTGGAGCATCTGTAGCCAAGGTGCAGAGCAGAGCTGGTTCCTATTCCCTTGGTTATTCTAGCTTGGTCACAGGACTGTGCTGTGTTGCTGGAGCCAGGTACAGGTGCTGGGATCTGCAGGACATCCCATTTCTGGCTTCCTTGGAGGACTGTGGCAAACCTTTGCTGCTGGCCTCCTTTCTCAGGATGTCCCATTGCTTGAGTGCTGTGCAGGCTGTTAAATCTGACTGCTCCCGAAAACACTTTCATTTGAAAATTGATTTCAGTTTTATTGGCATAATTAGTATTATTTTAGAAAGTCAATATATCAGCAGCCTGAAGTAATTTGTAAGCGTTTTCAGTTTACTGTATTAAAAAAAAAAAAGAAAAAAAGAAAAGGAAAAAGTCTTTGATTTTTGCTCCCAATTGATAGAAGCATTTTTAACTGTCAAAACTGCAAAATTGAAAAACAAAAGCCATAGGTCTGAACCAGGGAAAGGGAAAGACAGATGCTGTGCTGAAAGGTGGGCATTTCCCAATTTCCCATGTCTGATTTTACTTTGTCTGGAGGATAGAGGGGGAAAATTTGTGTTGCTGTCTGAACTTAGCTGCTCGTTTAACTAGAGCCAGGGTGATCTTTCTGAGCTAACCCTGAGTGTGCTGATTGGAGTTCCTGGGCCAAGTTTTAGGGGGAAATCAGGGGAAAAAATTACAGTTTTCCAAACTGCACATCAGTCCTCCTGTGGCCATGGCGTTCTGGGATGCAGGAGGGACACTCAGCACCTTAATTATCTGTATGTGCAGCAGAACAGGAGCTGTGAAAGAAGATGCTGCAGTCTGGAAACCAGGAAACTGAAGAAATATCCTCAGGAATTGTTTGTTATGGAAAAAAAAAATTGTTCTTGGACCAACACTGCCAGCTCCCCGCTGGTTTCTGTGTGTGGGTGGTGTTTGCTGTTCATCAGGGCTTGTCTTGCATCACAGAGTACTCCTGAGAAGACCCTTGGCACAGGACTGGGTGAGACCAGCTTGGGTCCAGGCATCTTAAAATGTTAAAAAAAATAGAGAAAATGAGGGTGGGAGGATGGCAGAAACCTGCCCTGGGTGGAAAAGTTCCACTTGGATGTTTTGGTTTGGGAAGAGGCAGCAGAGGAAGGGAGTGGGTGAATGTGAAGGAAGCGTTACCAAACCAGCCCCCACACATATTTCATCCTATCGTTACCAAAGTTTTATGAGCATCTGGTCTTGGCCCCAAAATCTATTCAATCGAGGGATTTTTTTTATTTTAATCTGAGTTTGACTACAAGCAGAATCTGCTATAATTCTCTTTTCTTTTTTCCTTTCCCCCTATTGATTTTACCTGGGCTGGCTTTGCACAGCCCAGCTCCACGTGCAGCACATAAACCACATGTGACATGGAGAGGCTGCTCATGGATTTTATTTCCCAGAGGAGAATTTATCCAGGAGTGTCTCTGTTACTTAAAAACACTTCCTCATCCTTTTAAAGCCAGAGCAAACATTGGTGCAGGGTTTGGCAGTGAACAGATCAGGGAGGAAAAGGGCAGGGGAAGGAAGACCCAGTTTTGTGTTATTTTTCCAGAAATAAAAAGTTGTATGAAGGCTTAGATGAACTTCTGAACACAAGATCCCATCAGTTGCTGAAAAAGATCTTTTTGTTTGTTGAGAGCTGATTATTTTCTTAGATGCCTGAAGAAATGATAGGTTTATTTGATGTCTTCAGTGCAGTGATAATTGTCCATCCAGAGAAATCCTCCTTCCTGGGCCACAATCCCTGGCTGAGTTCAATTTGACTTGTGGGTAATTTAAAATAATCTTAAGGTTTGTTTTTAAGAAGCAAAGGAAAAAGGGAATAAAAAAAGGGGCCTGAGCAGGTCAGCTCCCATGTTATATTCAGCCTGTAATTTCAAGATGCATTTGCAAAGTTCTGCCAGGACTGCAAACCATGGAGGTTTTGAGACTCTTGGGGAGTTTCTAGGAAGGGTTTTTGGTGCAGGTCTGAGGCAGGCAGACATCCTGAGACTGCAGGCAGATAGGGCTCCCAGGGAGTGGGAGCCAGGTGGGTTTGCTCAGTTTCAGGGACTTTATCCTTAAGTCTAGGAAGCTTAACATGGAATGAACATTTCATTTCACATTTATACAGCTTTAAAACCATTTATGCTTTTAGCAGTATTTTTTTTTACCCCTTGTAATGTGTTCAACAGCATGTTCCCTTCTGTGCCTGGAGAGGGAGGGGGCCTGACTGGAGAGATCTTGGATGTGCTCCCACATTGTGCCACAGCCCCTTCCAGCAGCTCTGGGACCACAGGCAGGTCAGGAGGGAGGACTTTTCTGTGAACTGCTGCTGTTTTTCCAGAAATGTCTCCCTGGGCATCCTGGCCCTGTGCTGTGGGTGCCAAGGGCATTGGGAACCACTGGGAGCTCCCACCTGATTTCCAATGGAGTGCTAAATCCTGGGCCCCTCTTAAAATCCTGCTGCAGCACCCAGAACTTGAGGCTATTTTAGAAATCCTAAAGCACAGTTAAATATCCCAAGAAAAGGTCTGGAGTGCAGTGACATTGGAGAGAGACACCTGCCTTGTTTTATTATAATTTTATATATGTTATTTACCATAAATATTTAACATATTTATTTGCACATCTCACTAAACCCCAACTTCTGCTGCTTCTGACTTGCATTTGTGCTGAGAACTTGCCATGTTCCAGTGCTTCATCTTGCCCCAAGTATTAAGTGTCAGCCTCCCTCCTCCAGAAAAAGACTATGGATCCCTGGAGCTTCACCACTAAAATGCGTGGGATGTGCAAGGGAGGGAAGAAAAAAAAAAAGAGTTTCCAGTTAAAAATATCTGATGTTAAACATTCAGGTTGGCCAAATAGCAGATAAATAAATAGTTTAAATGCTTTCCAGGTCTAATTGTTCCTGTATTTAGTCTGGGCTCTACTGAACAAAAGTGGAAACAAGCAAAGTAGAGGATAAGAACAAACAGCTGGATTCTGCCAGAAATATTTAGAGTTTCTGCACTGCAGGAACCGTGCATGTGTTTGTTGTTTGCTGGCTCCAGCCCTGTTGTTTGAACATTTCTGTATTTCTTGTGTCTAGTTAAATGCTCTTTGATTCCCTGAGTGCAAAGAGCCCAGAAAGTGAGGTAGGAAGGAGATGCAGGCCAAATTCCAAATCTGTACCCCAGCCTAACCAGAATCTGTGGGATTGATCTACTCACCTTCAGGAGCATCATAAAAAATACAGGGCTGATAAAATGGGCCTTCAGAAAGTAAGAAAAAAAAATCTAGGGGAAAAAAATAGAAGGACTGAAGACTTGCTTGAACAAAAATGGGAATGGCCACCTCACAGCTTTAAGTTTTACGGGTTCAGCACTTTTTGTTCTAGAAGAACTGATGCAAATTTGAATTTAATAATAAATTAAAAGAAAAAACAAACTTTAAAAAATAAACAATGCTGGCATTTTTATATTTACTCCCATTAACCCCAAATGGTGCTGTGTGGTGACATCCATAGTCTGGAGTCTGGGATGCAGCTTGGAGCAGGACAAGCCCTGCCATAGAAAAGGCACTGGAAATGTGGAACCTTTCAGAGTCATTCTGACCACCTGAATACTTCTGATTAACTTTGAACAGGCACAGAAGAAAATAACTCAGTTTCCTGGTAGTAATGTGAATATTCTAAGAAAAAAAATAAAAAAACTCCATACTTTCTCCTGGATAATTTTGGTTTTACAAAAACATCTTTTTTTTTACTGGAGAAATTGGTTTGATTTCAAATGCCCAGGTGAGTCCCATGATAGTCTGTGGCATTTTTTTTTTAAGTGGACCCATGGAAGTCTCTTGCAGAAAAGTGACAAGGATAAGCTCTTCCTTTCCCTATGAGGAAAAATTAAGTTATCCTAAAAGTCTGGTCTTGTCTTCCTAGTACTTCTCAGTTTTCCTGTGAAAAGAATTTTATTCCTCATTTTATAGCTTGATTGCAACTGAGTGAATAGAAAGATGATCACAAGGCTTTGGTTCAGACTCTTAAAAAAATTATTATCCTGGATAATTTTGTCTTTTAAGCTCTGTGGAAATTTCTTGTGAACTTTGTTGTCCTGTGGGCGGGGACAAGGTGGTGTTTTTTAGTTTTTCACTTGACCTGCAAGGACCACAGGACTGGACTTTTTCTGCCCAGGGATGTGGCTGCCAGAGCTAGAAAGAACCGGCTGGGCTGTGGGGTGTCTCTGGGTCCTTTGGGATCCCTCGGAATCTTTTTAGACCCTTCAGATCTCTGGTCCAAAGTGAAGCCATGGACAGAACCCCACAACCTTTTGGGAGCCAGAAGGGCTGGAGATGCCTGTGGCATGTTGCAGCAGAGGCCCAAGATGATTTTTGAACGTTGATCTCAGTAAAAGTGTAACCATTCCCAGAGCAATCACCACCAAATTTAAAAAATAACATCAGGAAGAATTATTACTTGAGGGTTTTTAGCAATTACTCAAGTCAACATCATTTGCTGCAGTGGGTAATTCTTTATGGGATTGTGGTTTGACTTGAATCTGTTCTTTTTCCATTCCTGTTGTGCAACCTTCCCCTAACTCCTAATTTGCTTTTCTAGACACTTTTCTTAGAACAAGCAGCAACCCAAGTAAGTTTTTGGTGTGTGTTGCTAGCAAAAAGCCAGCCCAGGGAGGGAAGGAAGGCTGAGTTCTCTTGTACACCCCCAAAATCAGTTCTGTTTAATTACTGTATTTAATTCCAGTTGCTCAAACCCATCTGCTGGTATGACTGGATGTGTTGGGTTAAATTTTGTGGTGGCCACTATGAGGAATCCCACCTTGGTAGTCCCCATGGAGCCACCTGAGCAGCAGCAAATGGGCTGGCCTGGCTACCAGAATGAAAATTGGGAATTCCTGCCAGCTCTGCTGAGCCTTAATTTCTCTCTGTTGCTCTGTGGCACCACCTACTCTCAGGGAAATAATCTCAGAAAGCACAGTTAGCCCTAAAAAGGTGCTTAAGGGAGTGTACAGACCCAGGATCAGAGGTGAAACCAACTCTTAGAGTGATTGCTGTGAGCTCACCAAGTTCCAGGCACCTTTAGGCTAAATGTGAATATCAAACACCAAATTATCTCAGCCTGCAAAAAACTTCAGTGTGGTCTAAAAATATGCTTTGTTATCCATGAGACACTCCTGGTTGAGGCCAATACAATAAAATAAGCGGCCACCCTCAAATTCAGGTTTGTGTTCTCATGTTCAATACAGAAATCAGAGGGACAGGAGGAGGAGGATTGTTTCCCATGGCTGAAGAGCAAAGCACATGCATTAGCTTAATAATATTAGCTGTGAGATGCAGAGATAAGGGAGGTGGGTGGGGAGCAGCAGTTCCCATCTGAGCCCTAATGGGGACTGTGGGAAAACTCCAGAGAGCAAACCCCAAATGGGGTTAAACCCATTTCACACCCCAACTCAGCCCCAGTTTGGGGAGGTTTTGCAAACCTTCTGGTGAACCTGGGCTGAGTTAGAGAGTCAGGTGGAAGTGCTCTTGTTTGGGTTGAGTTATGCTCTGTTTTTGAACTCGAGAGCTAAATGTGAAATTTAGGATGTGAGAAACCAACGCAGACCCAGAAGATGTTTTTAGAGTTATGGAAAAACAGGAGATCACCTTATTCTCTTGGTACCATTTTGTTAAATTTGATGTCATTCGTGGCTACATTTAGCGGGGCTCAGCCAATTCTTTTTTTACGCCTTTTCTGAGAAATTCTCATTTGTGCAGTTTCCACCCCATTGTTGGAGGGCAGATCTGCCCTAAACACTGACAGCGAAATGAAACCAAGATGAAATAAAATTTCCAGGTTCTATTATAACTCCTTCAATGCAGAAAGACTGTTTCTGCTGATTCCAGCCTAGAAAAAGCAGCATAGAATTGTAGCATGGTTTGGGTTAGAAGGGACCTTAAAGATCACCTATTTCCACCTTCCACCATTCAGGGCAAATTATTTATTTTAAGAACAGTGCAGCTTTGTGGGACAGCCTCTGTCCCACCTCTGAGCATGATGAACAAGTGTCCCACAGTGCTTCTTTCTCCTCTTTGATGGCATCTGTGACAAGGTGCACATTTTTATGCAGTCCTTTTCCAGGCAGGTGCTGCTGCACAAAGGAAAAGGCAGCAAGCAGCATCCATAACTCCTGCTTTTATTATCTGGGCACAGGTTACTACACACCTGCTGAGGTTGGGTGGTTTTTCACTCCATCTTCAAGGTGAAAAGGCAGCTGGTTATCTGGTGGAGCAGGAAAGCTTGGACCTGCCTGGTTTTGTGTCTTTTTTTTTTTTTCCTGAGAAAATAATACCAAAAATAAATGTAGAGAGTCAGAGTTATGTTCAAATGTTCAGCCAGACTCTCAGCTGGTTTTGTTTAAAGGAATTGCTGCTGAATCCTGAGCTCAGCCAGGTGATGCTGGCAGTGCAAGCACGTGGCTACTTGCAGTCAAAATATGAAGTTGACTCTATGGTTTTTAAAAAATACAAAATTAAAAGTATTTGCTGGTTGCAGAAGAGTGTGTCCTGTGAATGAAATGCTTCACTTTAGGGTGATATGTTGTGACTTCTGAAAATTTGAAATACCTGTTATGGATCACTTAGTGGGGTCTGTATTTGTCAGGCAGTGATTGAAGTTGCAAATCAGTATTCTCCCAGCCTGGAATTTCCAATAGGGAGGCAGATAGCTGCAAAAACATCAGTTTTAAGAATAAAATAAAATGAAGCAAGCGGTAATAAGAAAAAAAAAGTACTTGACAGGCAAATTTGGTGTTACACATTCTGCATTTCTTTTCAGTCTTTCAAACTTTCTGAACACTATAATTTGTTTCTAGTGTTAGCATCACTATCATCAAAGATGTTGGACTCTATTAGCTCAGCTGTCTGAGGGATGCCTTTTTAAAAAGGAGGGGAGTAGGGGGGAAAAACCCCACCTCCCCAACAAGTTCAGCCACTTGAATTTAAGCATAATCACTCTTCTTACCATGTCTCTTATTTGCAATCAAGGCAAAGGCAGCAGGAGAAATCTCAGGGAATTGCTCTCTTGCCCCAAGACAGGCAGAGGTTTTGCATTAGCTGTGGCTTTGCTGAGGTTACTCTTTCCAAGCAGGAATGCTGTGAGGAAGGACTTGTGCCACAGCATGGGCTGGGATGTGAGTTAAACAAAGCCTGTCATTTTCTGTGCCCGTACAAAAATGCCTCTCAGTGGATGTTGCTTTATGCCCATCATTTTTTTTTCTGGGGTGTAGGGGTCCCTCCCTCCAGACCTGGCTCTAATAGCAGCTTATTCCATTAAAAACAGAGCAGATGTAGAATGGCGGGGTGGAGAGCGATAGGTGATCACCAGTTAAGTGGAGCAGAAGGTGTGGATCCTCGTGGTCGAGGCTCTACTCTGAAATAGAAGAAATTGAGGCAGATTTTAGCTCTGCTATGATCTCCCTTCCTCAGCATGCCATGGACACCTCAGACAGGAATGCTGCTCCTTCCATTTTTCTGTACTAACCACAACAGTGTGGGCTGGTGGTGGGCACTCCTGCCATGCTGCTCCTTGTCTGGAGCCATGGCTGGAAAATTCCCTGTGGGCTCCAGAGTTACTGCCTTTCACAGCTAGACATCAATAGTTCACCATCATGTGTGCTCTTGCTTTGCCTCTTTTCTGTTTGCAGTTATTAGCAGGATGCAACCTTTGTCAGATGAGTTGAAATTTATAAGGGTTTTTATTTATCAAATTATTGATTATTAATTTATCAGTTCAGTTGCTGAATTAATAAATAGATGAGGTTTGCATATGTAGTCAAAGCAAAATGTAGGTTTGCCTTCAAAACTGGACAGGGCATGTGGCATTTTCCTGTTTGGTTGGAAAAGAACTCTTTCAGACTGGTTTTAATGGCCAACATGGAAACTAAAGCATGGAATATTAACTTTTTGTGAGTACCCCTCACATTTGCTTGAAATTTTCTCTGTTTTTTGAGCAATCCCTGATGGTACCTTCTTGCATTGGGATAGCCAAGGGAAACAACAAGGGAGACACAAAGTCAGCCCAAACTGACAAAACAAAATTTCAATGAACGTTCCTGGGAGATGTTTGCAGGGTGTCACCAGCTTTGCTCACGTCTGTTGTTAGTATTTCAAAATGTGGTTTTTTTATGCAGAACACAGACTAGAGTTGTTGTTTGTTTTTGGGGTTTTTTTTAATGTTAGGATTCCAACTTTTTTCTGGGTTTTAGAGCATCTGCCACTCAATTCACGTATCAGCAATTATGTTCTCATGAAAGCCTCTATGTAAAATGAACATGGCAGAGGATGAGGGTGGTTCTTTCCCATTGCTAATTCTCTAGGAAAAAAAACAAAACCTTTAACAATCTCCCCAGTGCCTCTAATGTGCTTTGCTTAAATGTGTACTTGATACTGAGGGATATTAGACACGTGTGATCCTTGAAGGGAATGAACCTGTGTGTTCTCTGCTTCCTCTTGATTTTGGGCCATTTGGTGAATCTGAGATGTTTTGGGGCAGGATGTTGGAGATCCAGCCTTTACTGGATCCATGGGACTGTGGAAGGGGGAATGCAGTGTGGGAGACAGAGTCTGTCAGGACTGAGCCACAAGTGATGGAAATGTGCTGCAGGCTAATTTGTTCCTCGTGGAAGAATTACAGGATTTAGGATGGATATATGTCAAAATGAATGGTTTGCTGCAGCAGAGTGTGTGGGATGAGGCTGGATTTAGTCAAGGAGGGAGAGACAGAGGGGCTTTGGGGTTTGTTGACATTAGGAGGGAAGCAGCAGGACATGGTGGGGACAGGGAGGTGATGGCCCAGGGCAATGGGTAATGAATTTCCCAAAGTAGATGATGTTTTGCCTGCTTATGGATACAGAGCCAGACACTTACATGCTTTCAAAAGCACTTGTGTTATAAACACATCCAGAAAGCAATCCCCAAAGTGAGGAATGTGAGCAGCACCAAATTCTAGAACTGATTGTGTTCCACTTTCATCCAAAACTTTTTTCTGTTGCACTTGGAAACTTTCCCTGCAGTTCCTTTACTATTTGCAATGACCTTTCTCTTTCAGTCAGAAGTATAAATTGTATTTTTAAGTACAGAAATGTTGCTCACCTGTCACTGAACCTCTGGAGGAAGAGGCTCCATTGGGTACTCTGTTTTCTGCTGATTTTGGGGTGTTTGGCAGCTCTGGCCTTCACTGCTCAATGATCTGGGGACTCATTTGAGCAGAAGGTGACCCAGATTCCCATTCTCTATGCCTGACTCAGATTTGGGCTGTTTTTCACAATAACCCCGACAAAGAAATCTGGAGAACCTCTGCCAAACATCATAACAGCCCTTGAGGTTTGGGCTGGTTAGTGACATCAAATGAAACAAAAGCAACTTCCTGACAATAGAAGAAACCATTCCCATTGTGAGTGAAAATCATTTTCAAACATGAAAAATGCACCAGCTGGGTCAAGTAAGGCTTATGGAAAATTCTCAGGTGTTACTTTGATATGCTCAGCAAAGGAGCTTTAATTTAATGGGACTCAGTTGAAAAGAACCAATCAAGGAGCAGTGGAAAAGCTGAATGCCCAACATAAATACCTGCAGTTCCACCCAAACAATGCCATTGTTGGGCTGTAATCAGCTGAGGACTTCCAGACAATGCCTGGAGGCGTCCCTGGCCAGTGGGTGCAGGTATGTGCTCGATGACTAATGCTTGGTGTGTATCTGGGTACACACATCACTGTTTACTAATCTTTTCCTTTCTTAGTCATCCTCAAAAGGCTCCTCGAAGCAGCACTGGGAAGCCGGGCACTTTTCACAATAAGCAGAGTTCTGTTTGTGCTACAAGTTGCTGGATGCAGAATTCAACTTCGCTGTAGCTGTGGCTTGCTTGAACGATCTTGACCTGATCTTGGAGGGTTTGAAAGGCTAATCCATTCATTCCTATTCGAGACATACACAGATTAGGCTGCTGTTGAAACAACCTGCACTTTTGAAAATAGCAGCAAAACTGCAATCGGCTTTGCATGTGTCTTAAATTTCCAGCCTGGGGAATGGTTCTGGCCTTTGTGCCCTCCCTTTGCTCCCTTCCCCAAGGAGCTCGACTGTGCTGGTCAGCCACAGTGCACTCTTTGTAGCTGCTAAATTCAGCAGCTGGAGCTCCCAGGCATGGCTTCTACTTGATTTCTAGTTTGGGTGCTGTGTGCAGCTTCAGTGAGAAGTGAGCTGATGAGTTGTCTTGTGTGAGTGGGCTTCAAGTGCAATTCATGTTGCTTTAACATTTACTTTTCCTTTGCAAAGTTTGAAACAAGTCTCTCAAAAAGAAAAGAAAAAAAGAAGAAAAAAATAGGAAAAGCATTAAAAAAACCCTGGTGGCTTTGAAATAGTCACTTCTCATTTGTCTGTTCAGGTATCGGGCGCTGACAGAAATGTTTCTCAGCCGGATCGTGCACTGGACAAGTGACATCTGCTCTATACATCCTCACATCCTATGGAGATGCACCCACTGTCCCCACCCAGCTGTGAGTGCCTGTACTGAGGTGATGAGTTCTGCCCAGGGGTTGTTAATTTTCATGTTCTGTGATGCTGTGCTGGGAGCTGTGCACAGCCTGCACGTGTGGGCAGGAGTTTGCTTGTGCCTGTGAGCAACCATGAAGGTCAGAGCCGTGATGGGGGAGGTGTCTGAGCTTCACCTGAACTTGGAAAGCATGGTTACAGCTGTCTCAAGGAGCAGGATGGGAGTGGGGCAGTCCGGGGAGTGTCCATAGAGAAGTGACACCAGTTGTCAACCCCCTGTGCTGATGCATGCACGTGTGCAACCCTTTCTATACATACAGAACCATCACGTATATCCTTCCGTGGGAGCATCTATGTGCAAATTCATGTAATGCCAACCAGAATAGTTTGGGTTTGAAGGGACCTTAAACGTAATCTAAAAACCATCTTAAAACTCTGGACAGTTTCCTTGTCTGACATGATGCTGCATGAATCTGCCCCGTGGTCCCTGGCTTGTCCAGCTCCATCTTAGAAATTATTTCCTTTGCCACTTGTTCCTTTCATGCAGCAGAATTATGATTTCAGGTGTGTAGTGGTGACTTTGGTACTTTGGTACTTTTTTTTTTCCCCTCTGTGAACATGAGCTTCCCTTCAGTGTGTCTGGGCTTTGCTGACCTGACTGTAGAGGCTGCTGGAAAACGACTGTGGCACAGACTAAAAGGTTCTGCTGAGTTTGCATGGACTATTGGCCAGCCCCTTCTCAAAGGAGGATGTGAATTGCTGGTAAAAAATGGAACTTTTGGGCATATCTGCTGTGGGACTAGCCATGGAAAGGAGAGCTGCCACTGCAGCCTTGACCTAGGGGGATTCCTTGCCCGGGATGTCTTAGGGCTGCGAACAGGGGAATTGTGCGGGGAGCTGGAGGTACAAAGAGTGGTTGGAGATACAAAGAGTGATTCCTCGCCGAGTGTTTCCAACCGGCAGGGCAGCGCGATGCGGGCTGCATAATGAATGAAGGAGCGCCCGGTCTCGGGGCTGCAGCATCACGTCCCGCTCCGACCCTTCACGTGGGCTGCGTTACACTGACAAAGAAAAAGGCTTTTTTTGTGTATTGTCTCTGCCAGGCTGACCTTTCGAGTGTTTACTTTTCAATCAGCTTTAAGCAGGCGAGCCTGAACTCCCCCGGCGTGAGCAAGTTCAGCGGCGGAGCGCTCGCCCAAACATTTGCCAAGATAACGCGGCGGTGACAAATAAACACGAGTTGTTTTTACAGGTGTAAAATCAACAGATCAAATGCTGACCCTGGCCGTGCTGGTGAAGCCGGCCCGCGTTATGTTTGAAGAATACCACTGCATCATTTACACTTGCAAACCCTTTGTAATCTTAATCTCTTTGTGGCTTTTATGTTATACTGGCCCCCCAAGGTTAAAGAAAGAGATTTAGACCTTAAACACAAATCCAGCCTTCAAGCTCTGGAATTATCTTTGCCTTTAAATGCAACTGATCAATGCCCATTTCTTTTGAAAATAAAACCCTTTTGAACCTTGAAAGCCTTCCACTGTTGAGCTATGTCTAAGTGCCACATGGGGAAATGGGCAGAAAAAAAGCCCATTTTTCCCTTAGTGCTTGCATTAGAGGTCCTAAAGTTCAGTCCAACGCAATCAATTTAATTGGCGCTAGCTCCAGTGACAAATTATACTGGTTTACACTCAAGTGTAGCACAGATTCCTCAAACGCTGGGAAAGAAGGGAGATACTCTTCTTGGTCTCTACTTAAAGAGGGCAACAGTATTGGAAAAGGAGCACATTTAATTTATCACTGTCAGAGCAGGTGCAAAGTTTAATTCTAACTAAAAGCATTAAACAATTAACCCAGACAGTCAGGCCCTTTGGAAAATGCTCAGTTGCAGGGAACACATGGACCAGATTACCAATGGAAAAAAAGTCATGGCTCCTCTTCTATTTAAATGAATATCTCCTACCACTTTAAAAAGAAAAAAAAAAAAGAGATGATAGAAAAGGGGAAAGAACTTTATAGACTTCAGAAAACTAATGAATAAAATCTAAGATGGGAAACTCCATCAGAATTGTGGCAAATAGCTGTCTTTTGGGTAATTAATTGATCTTTGATACTGTATAAATTAGGGAATCTATAACCTGCTGATACCATCTCTCTACAGTATGCATGCAGGTGCTTTTCAAAGTGCCTGGCTGCTGTTTTCTCCTGCAAGGTAATGTGCTCCTTAGGCTGGGTTTTATCCCTTTGGCACGCTGGAGAAACACAAGGGCTCTTTGCAAACCAGGCATGGCTTGCCCAGAGGCATTTGCAACCTGTGGTTTCGATTTCATAGAGGAGATTCCCTCAAACTGAGGTCCCATTGGAGAGAGCCAGTAAATCCATCCTTCAATAATCCTTCCTTCAGCAGCAAAGTGAGGCCCCACAGCTGTAGCAGGCATCAGTGCCAGCGTGACTTTAAACAGTGCTTTGGCAGGTGAAAATAGTGTTGGGTGAGGGGCTGAGTGTGCTACAGGTGGTGCAGAATTTGAGGCTAAAAAATCACATTGTGGAGGGCAGCTTGCAGAGTCACTCTCTCAGATGGCAAGTCTGAGTTAGCTTTGTATCCATGGGTTATGCATTTACAATGAAATCCATCTTTCCATTATTTAAGAGGAAGAACAATCAGGTGTTTAATGCAAAAGAATCTCATTTTGTGAAGAACGGAACTCTCCAGTAGAGTTAACAAGGGAAGGGCCCAAATCCTTCCACAGGGTCTCTGGGCATCCTCACTGTCTTCTCAAAGTGGGTGAAAATTCCTGTCATTTCTAGTGTGTTTTGTGTTGGCCTAAATTTGAATAGCCAAGGCAATTTAGAAATCTGTCCTTTCTTTCTGAGCCTTTATAAAATATGTGTCTGCAGAGGATAAATCGCTTCATTATATTCTATTATTTTGTGGATAACGTGCTGGTGGTATTGAAACAATGGGAATAATAATATTGTTCCCACTCCAGTGCCATCAACAGATTCCCTCCTTCCACCCTCATTTCAGCATCATTACCGTGTCTCATTGCTTAGACCTTAGGTAGCCAATTTTGAAGCAATTCATCCTCACAAGAAATGCCAAATGCCCATGTCAGGCATTCAGGCTGCATTTTTCAAACTCCCAAGTACAAAGCCATGCGGGCTCAAGGGTTTGGATGCTCAGGATATTGTGCAACCAGAGCTGATGTGCTTCAAATGTATTAGAAATGTGATTTTTCCCTTATTTTTTGAAATCTGCCAGGTATGCAGTTGAGCAAAGACTCATTTTCAGACATGCACAAGCAGTGCAAGTGGCTTGAAATTAGGTGGGATTTTTGCTTATATGTCTGTGAATGGGAGTTGAACTCTGCAATTTGTAAAGAACTTATCCTCAGGACCAGGAACAGCACAGAAATGGGATGTGTGGGATTTCAGTGGACTGTGTGATTTCTGCCGTGTGTTTGCCTTCCTTCCTCGTCCTTTGGGGATTTGTTGAGGTGGTAGATGAGACTGGGAACACTCTGGGAAGGGGTACATCCCACACCAGTACCTGCTGAAGGTGCAGCCATGGCTGGGGACTCCCAGGAGAAGGAAGCAGAAGGAAAATGCAAACGCATTCAGAAAAACTTTGCTGAGATCATTTTCCCATTTCTCCCTTCCATTCTCCCAGAGATTTTAAAACTGTTTTTATCCCTTCAAGTCTAAAACCATTTATTACAAATACCAGCATGAATTTCCTTGCAGTAGGATAAACACTCAGCTGCTCCACTTATTGGAGTGCTGCAACATAAACAAACCCAGACCCAGCGATTTCTGCAGCGAATCCTTCCTCTGCTGGGGCGTGCTGTGCTGCAATCAAGCATCCTAACAGCACGTTCTGAATGGCAGGATCCCACATGGACTTTCACACAGCACTGAGATCAGGTGGGAACAGAGGAAGGAATGGAAATGATCCCTGGATGATGGCCCTGGCTGCTCTTTGTGTGTTGGGGTGGCACAAGTGAGAGGCAAAGCAAAAAAGCCCTGGCTGTGTTCTCGTGCAGATCATAAAACTTTAGGTCTGCTTCAGTCTCACCAAGGGCCAGGTTGGACCAGAAAGAGTCTGGTGGGGCTGTCCCCAGTGAAAAATGGATTCTTTAATTTCAGTTTGGTATTTTGGCTTTTCTAGGATTTATTGTCAAGATTTTCCTTTCAGCTCTGAAAGGAATGAATGGAATTAAAAGAATGGGGATGAGCAACAATCGCAATTACAAATTTGATGGTTTTTTAATAGTCACAGGACTCCACAAGCTGTGACATTTAAGAAAAGCATCAAATTTCCAGAGCTTACATTCAAACGGGTGAGATCTGGTACAATCCAGTCCCTAAAACTGATGTTTATTGCTTCCTCCTGGCATCTGAAAATGGGGTGGGTTAGAGAGAGCTGGGAATTCCATTCCAAAGCAGCACCAAGATGCCAACAAGAAGGTTCTCCAGCTCCCATCAGAGTGGAGCATGGAACATGATGGAGCTCATAGCCCTAGAGTAGCTCTGGTGTACTTGCTGTGTCTTATTTCAGAGAAGAAGGACCTGGACTTGTTCTTACACCACTGGAGGATTTGTTGGATATTATAATCTCAAAGTAGAATTTCCCACAGCTTTTGAGTCTTTCAGTCATAACAAAATAGTGGCAGCCAACTAATCTGGCCCAACATAAAAATATTAGTTCAATAAAAATATTTTCATTTATTTTATTTTGTAACACATAAATTGAGTTTAATTTGTAAACTGGGGGAAAAAACCCACCTTAAATTGGATCAAAATGGAAGGTATTGACCATATCCCAGGTCAAAATATTTTTTTTCCCTACCACAGCTCAAATTCTCAGGAAAATCTGGAATTTTCCTTGCAGTGGGAGCCCTTCTGTTGTAAGAGGAGGTGGAATCTTCTCTTCAGCCATGTAGTTGTGTAATCCCTTCTTTCAGTGTGTTATGCCCCTACGCTTGATCTTGGTACAAAGTGATGAGCTCCACGGGTTTTACTGAACTTTTTATTTTATATTATGCAGCTTTTTATATCAGTTTTACATGGATCACCCTGCAGTTGGTTTAAATGTGTGCTTCCTTGGTGCTCTGGGAATGAAGGAATCCCTCTGTGACAGGTTATGTGTCCACTTGGGGATCACTTGCTCAAAGCCCCATCCAACTGGACCTTGAAATGAGTACAGTAATTTCATGAATATAAGCCGC
>VRYO01001589.1:4403155-4420655 GCA_009812075.1 Sialia sialis
TTTATAATCGTGAAATTACTGTAAATAAAGTTGTCCCAGAAACATGGACCTCCTTGGGATGCTAGACAGAGCAGGGGAAGGCTGAGAAACCTTCCCTGGAATGAAGTAACAACTAAAAAATCAATCTGTGAATGGAGCAGGTTGAACTAATCAGTGCTGAGTCTGTGATCTTCCCAATTCAGAGACAATATTTGAGCATGTCCTAAAGAGTGTCTTACACTTGAGTAGCATTTGCATTCCTATCTAAGGTAAAGCAGTTGCTTCAGAGTCTCCATTAAAATGAAAATTGTCGTGAGTTGGAGTCTCAGATGTGGGATCAGGCCCTGCTTTTCCCACCCCATGATGTCAAAGCAGGTTTTCCTTATGGTATTCCTGGTGCAAGCCTTCCTTGGATTTACCTTCCTGGGGAAATCTTTCACAGGGAGCCAGGAGGGCAAAATTCACCCCTGCTGCAAGCCACACACCTGGGTGTGTGCCTGGCCTTTTGCTCAAGGTCTCTGTCAGGAGAACCTGTGAAGAAGCAGAGGAGGAAAGGAAAAGCTGCTGGCGGTGCGAGCGCAATAATTCCGGCGGAACAGGGTTTTGTTGATACGCTCTTTAAAAGCATGATCTGTTTTCTGCCGCTAGTTAGAGAGGGTAGTGGCAGTCTTTAGTGGCTGTGTCAATGTAGCCCATGTTATTATGTACAGATGTGCCAGCTGCAAGTAGGCATTATCTCTTTGATAGTGCTAAGCACTTTACAGTGGGTCAGGGGAGTGCAGCTCTCAACCAATAGATCTAATTGCAATCCTTTTATGTTCTCCGTGATTGCAGGTTTCTCCAGCACTATAAACAAATAGTAATCAACTAAACCTGTTACCTCTGAGCAGCAATGTCACGATATGAAATATTAACTGTTCCAAATACAGTAATGATGGTTTAAAACTCTATTTGTTCTTGAAGGTAAAAAATAAGGGGGAAAACCAGGAGCGCTAGCACTGGCAGCATGAAGAGCCCTCTGGCTCTCTTTCATCTAATGAAAAATTGTGTCTGTGTACCACATGTTTTATGTGGTCAAATACAGTGTAAATATTGTGCACATCTTTTGCTATTGCAACAACATATCAACAGCACCACAAATAATCTCTGCCTCCAAATCTACATTTTTGAAAGACACTGCTATGTTAATACGGGAAAAACTTGTGTTTTCTTAGCTCGAGAAATGCTAAATGTGGGCCTTGGATGTGTGGCTGATGAGATGGAGTAGAGCTGGAAGCAGAGAAGGGCCTGGTTTCACCAGTTTTTTCCTATATCTCAGGAGAATTTTTGTGGAAGCTCTTTCTGTGTGTTTGGCTTGCTGGGATTTTGGTGAGAGTGAAAGGAGAAGTTATCTGAGGAGCAGACTTTTAAAGTCCTTAAACTGAGAAGTGTCTCCTCATGCTTGCAAGTTCTGGGTTTTGGCCAAGTCTGGTTGGGAAATGGATCCCAGGGACTTGATCTTGCCCATGTTACTGAGCTCTCTTGATCTGAGAAGACTGGGTCTGGGCTGGCACATAATAATTCCGTACTGGCCCAACCCCAAAGGGTACAGCATTCATTAAACTTTTTTTTTTTTATGGTGTAGCTGGGAGGAGTTTGAGGGCCTGTGCCTCTGCACAACTGAATTTATTGTTTGGTTATAGAGATGGCTTCAGGGAAAGCTGGGTACATGACTTAGACATCAGCTCCTCAGATGCTGAGGGAGGCCCTGGACACAGCCTCAGCGTCTTGGAGCACTGAAACCGGGACTTTCCACCTAAATTGATCATGAAGGAGAGTTTGTGAAATTTTTCACAGTTTGGGATTTAATCAGCTCTGATTGATGCAGCCCTAATGCAAGGTGAACTTGTTGATGGCTTCCACTGGAGGGTAAAAAAGCCCAAGGAAAATCCAGGGCTGTGCGTGCAGCACGGGTTTCTTCTTGCTCTTTTGCAAAGCAAAGTAATTAGCTGAGCCTTGATGCTGCTCATTGTTGCTCATACAGAGGCAGAAATAACCCAAGCAACGCCTTCCCACCCTCACCTGCATTGTCTGGTTCCCTGTGCCCCCCTTCTGTCCCAGGAGCATCCCAGGCTGACCCCACCCTGTGACAGGCCAAAGGGGGTCAGTGCCAGGCTGGGCTTTGTGCGTCTCCACACCCCCAGCTCCCACTCATCCGGGGAGTGAGAGATGGAGATTGAGAATTAAAATGTCTTTAAAAAGAAAATAAGCTTTTGTATCAGCCAGCTGGCGAAAGGATAAAGGACTGTGCTCACAAGATGCAATCAAAATTCAACAGTGTTTTATTAAACATGTAATATTATCAAACTAAACAAAAGAGCCCTCAATGGCTGGGAATACAATGCGATGCAATTTATTTTATTTTTTTTTTCCCATGGTGTCATTCATACAAAAGTGTCATTGAGGCTCCCAGTTACGAGCTGCACATGCAAATACCAGCACACGTGGTGGGCTAAGCAGTGGAATGCAGTGTGTCCTGCAGGTAGATCACAGATAATTCCATTTTTTTCCTGGGCTAACTGCTGCCAATGCACAGGGCGAAGGGGTAGCTTACAGAATTAACCAGCCAAAGGTTTAACTGTTAACCTTGGTCAGTAAGGTTATCAGGTGGTTTTCTCCAAGCCAGCCCTGTTTGCAGGCTCCTGCCCCACTGCCTCACCCCACAAGGGTTGCAAATTTTGCTGACTTTGCCATTTATGTTGATTTTTATATTCTACTTGGCTAGTTTTCCTAGCACCTACTAGAACTGGTCATTAAAAGATGAAATGCTGTGAACATCACTGAAAAAAACATTTAGATACTCCTCTGTTTCCATAGCTAGTTTTGTACCCAATGCAAAGTCTGGGAGCGTGGATTAAGGCTAGGCTTTGCAGACACAATTCTGCTTTTATCTGACACATTTTGGAGATTCCTGTCCATGGGAGAGCACAGAATGGTGAAATGAGGATGCTGGAGCCCTTCTCCAGGTCCTGGTGAGGTGCTCATGCTGGGAGTGGGTGGAAGGGGTAACACCCCCATCCCATACTCTCATCCCTCCTTCAGTTAGGTGTAAAGGACAGCTTCAAGTTCAAGGCGGAGGTGAATCAGTTATAATTATCTCCAAAGAGCAATCAACAATTAAATTGCATTATTAACTCTGAATCTCACTGGAAATATGTGCTATCTTTCTTTTAAATACCTGAGGTATAGCTCTTCCCCTGACTATATTTACTTGGTGAATTTTGGTCCCTTAAAGGCCTGGCAGCCGAACAATCTAGCAATTAAAAAGAGAGAGGGGCAGATCGTGCCTGGCCTCCATCAGCTCAGCCAAGCAAGTTGGCGTAGAGGTGTTTGTGAACAGCAGCCCGGAAGCAACTCGTCTGCAAAAGCTTTTCTTCCCTGCAGAACCCCAAAGGCAAGGCAGCAAAGAAGGAAAAAAAAGCAAAACCAAAATCACTAAGAAGCCCTAACCTTGTAACACACAGTTTTTTGCTAAAAATATATATTAATAATATATTATTGAGCGGGCATAGATGAAGAAGGCCGGGGAAAGCGTGAGCAGTAAGAGTGTGAGCAAGGTCAGTGTTCCTTGCCCGAGGACAGCACAATCAATAAGAGCTGGTCAATACCTGCTTTATTACTACACTCCCACTCCGAGCAAAATCGTTTTTAAATTAAGAATATATTTTGCAAAACTGAATTAACAATATTGAATATTTTGCTCTTTGATATGACTAGCCTTCAAAATCAAATTATTAAATATGGAAAAAAGCATATTGGTTCAGCTAAGGAATTTTTTTTTTTTGTCCCTGGGAAGGAAGTGGATGGTTTGTGATTCCCACTTGTGCCTGGGCATTAAATTACGCTGGATGCTGCCCCTGCCTTTCCTTGAAAGGTGAAATGCAAAGATATTTGGGTTTGTTTCCAAATGGCTCCTTTTTGCTTTGGAGATGAAATACTGATGGACAAAGCTGAGTGTGTGAAATGGAGACTGGCAGAAAACTTCTGCAAAAACTGACATGTTTACCTCTCCCCTGATCCATGTGCAGAGGATTCAGCCCATCCTAAAACCACACAATTTTCTGAGCCATCCCCCCTTTCCCCTGCCTGTCTGGGCTTCCCAGCTTGTTCACTGGGAGCACATATTGATGGTGTTAATTTGGAGCTGGCGTGAAGGCTGGCTGCAGGCAGAGGGTGACACCCCATCCGTCCCCACTCCCTGGGGCAGCCTTGGCTCTGCTGGATCCTGCCAGGTCGCTCCCACCTTCCCCTCCAAACTTCAGAGCCTGCAGTAACTCGAGCAAATCTTGTTTCCTTGTGCTAAAATGATTACATGGGTTTAGAATGGCCATTTATCACGCTGAATTTTGTTTCCTTTGGAGGGAAGGGGAGAGGAGCTCTTTTATTTAGCTGTGTCTGTGTTTTGGAGGCTTAGCTTCAGTGTGGGCTTTGCAAGGACGCTGCCAGTCCCACAGTGGTGTGAGAGGGAGGGCAGTGGGTGCTTGGTGCACAGCAGCTGGCTGGGGAGCTTCCACTTCCAACATTTGGCCTGGGGATCTTGTCCAGATGTGTGGCTCAAGCCTGGCAGGGTGATGTCAGGGCTTTGTGCCTGCAGGGAAATGCTGACAGTAGCCAATCCCAGCCTCGTGTCCCAAGCAGGGTGGCAGGGATGCTGCTCCTCTCCTCTCCAAATCCCTCCAGTGCCTCTCTGGTGTCTGCCATGCAATCCCTTGTTGACATTTGTTTTGCAGTAGTTACCAGCTGCTGGATGCAGGTACATGAGATGGCAATCTCCTCTGAAATCCTGAGATATTGAAAAGACTCAGGCCTTCAGGGTTGGTTTGTTGGTTGGGCTTTTTTTTTTTTTTTTGAGTTTTACTCTTATTGTTTGCTGCTTGACTGCTTCATCAAATTCTCCTTGAAACATTTAGACATGATTCACCCAGGGCAGGTGGAGAACTTTCTCCCTAAAGTGTGTCCTGGCTCTTTGAGCATCGAGGGGTAGCTGGATGCTTGAGCTCTAAAGAAAAATTCCTGTATCACTGTATTGATCGAAATGCTGTAAAATACATTTCTCTTTCAAAGCTCTGATGCTGCCCCTCTTTGTGAGGACCAAGCTGCCTTCAGCCTCAGCAGCTGAAGAGAGGTTTGAGCTCACATCACCTCTTCTCTGCATCTCTAAGTCTGAGATCATTTGAGTTTATGCTGTTGGTTGCATTTGCAATTAATTTCACTACATGTGCCTGTGGTAGTGACTGATGCAGCAATTGCCTCTGTCCAGCCCAAAATCCAAGTTAGAGGACTCTTCCTTAGTTAAGGGAAATAGTTGTGTAGTAGCAGGAACATCTGGCTTTTAAGACAGAAAGCTCAAACCATTTGTAGCTGTTTCTCTTGTGAATTTGGAGGAGGGAGGGAAGGATCTCTGAAAGTCATGGTGTTGAGTTCTTGATTTTGGGATGATTTAGTGATGCCCAGCACTTCCTCCAAGGGGCTTTGTAGGGAGGACTGATACATCTGTTGTTTTCCTCTTGTACAAATTTGGTGGACATGCAGCAAGAATATATTAAAACAGGTCCTAATGACATTTTTAGTGGCAGGGAAAGGGAAAATCAACATATTAAGCAATTCCGAAGAAAAATAAAATCTTAATCCAATCTCACTCAGCTCTTCACTTCCACTACACTCCCTTTGGAAAAATTAAAAACTTGAATCCAGGGTGATCTCTGACATCCCTGACCCCAGCATTGTGGTGGGCCAAGTTTTATCAGTTTAATTCTTTGCTGCTGCGCCCTCAGGGATTCCCTCTCATGTTGGGCATTGTCAGAGAGGATGGGTGGCTCTCCCTCCTGCTTTGTAAACATAACTTGGCTTCACTTGCTATTTTTAAAGATATCAGAGGCTGACTGGAGGGTTAATGGGAGATCAAGACAGCCTGAACTTTGGGAACAGAGGGAGAGGAAGGAGGAGTGTTATACAAAAAGAGCTAATGGCAAAACTTAAAAGGTGGGATTTGTGAAATGCATGTTTTTAGTGTGTTGGAGCAGGAACCCCTCAGCTGAACCACTGCAGCGGGTTGCTGTGACGTGGCACACCCCTTGCTGCCTCCAGCAAGGATCTGCTGGCCTTGGCCATCACATCCAAGCTCCAGCAGGGCTCTGCTGGCACAGGATCTGCACGGAAATGCTCCTGCAAGCACCAGCAGGGTGGAGAGCGAGAGCCTTAAGACTTTAAATAAACTAGACACTAAGTCAAAACCCAAACAGAAGGGAGGGTGAGGGTGAAGGAGCTCCCTCAATAGCCTTGTTCACCCTTACAGATATTTCACATATGACAGTGGTGATCTAGTTAGGGAACAGCATGGAAATACACCTTCCAAAGGGCTAGATCCACCCATACAGGACGAAGGGCAGGAAAATATCCTGCTGGTGTTCTTCTCCATTTTATTTTATCCTTCTTGTGCATGTCTGGGAAGGATGTGGAAGAAAACCGATGGGTTGCATAAAGAACCCACTTTCCAGAGGCATCCTTTAATTCCCAGGGAGCATGCGCTGCCTGCCTGGTGGGACACCTGCAGTCCTTAAGGCCCAATTAGTCCTTTCAAAGCACCATGTCAGACGGGGAGAAACTTGACCTTAGTTAAAAAAACAACAAATCTTCCCTTTGATTGCCTTTGGTGAGAGCTGGGAGGGAGGTCGTGCCTCCCCCTGTGGTGCAGGGCAGGGGCTGTTTTGGCAGAGCCAGCCCTGTGGTGTTTGTGAGTCGGTGCAGGTGTGAGCCAGGGACAAGCAGGTGTTTGCACAGAGGTGACCTTGAGCGCGGGTTCTTGACCTGCCCTTTCCTCCTGACTCGTCTTGCCTCCAGAAGAGGGCTGCTGCTGGGCTGTGGAGGACCTGTGAGCTTTATTAAACATTATTTAGGGGTCTCTCTTAAGGGCTTCTCTTGCAAGATGTTTTTTTGGTAACAGGAGAGATGCAGCTCAGATGCTGACGGAGCTGTTTAAAAAGGGTTCGGTTCTGCAGAGATTTTTTTCATCTTTACAGAGAATTTATGCTTTTAAAGAGGTGCAAACAAGCTACTCTGTGTTTGAAAAAATGCATGACTGGTGCAGGTTTTATCTGGGGAGGAATCTGGCTCTGTTTGTAAACAGGCTAATGGAACCCAATTTGGAATGGGGGGGACATGCTGGGCGAGCTGCTGAGCTCTCTTAGGCGAGATGTCCTGGGAAACTTGAGCAAATTGTAATTTTCTATTAGTGTTAATAACCTCTTAGACACAGCGAGGAATCAACAGTTCTTCATATATATTTATATATTTATATGTACGTGTGTGCCCAGGCCAACATTTACATGTGTGTATAGCACAGATTTGTACACTACAGCCTTCTCACTTTAAGCCTCCTCTTCTTAATTTTGGGTGAACTGGAGTTTGTGATTACTCAAGGAAGAGAGCAGGATATTTTCTTGGAGAAGCTGACAGCCTTGTGCTCCTGCAGCAGGTCCTCCACCAGTCCCCATTCCCACCCCACCTTCCTGACTGCCCCAATTTACAGTGAGCACTGGGCAGGAGGAGGACAAGGAGAACCTGTGAGGGCAGGAGGTGACATCCCCAAGTCTTCCTCCATCTCAGTGTGCCACCTCCCTGGGTTTAGCTGGAGTGTGAGCTCTGCCACGTGCTCCCAACCCGGCACAGGGGCCAGAAACAAAGGCAAGGCTGAGCAGAGAGATGTGGAGCTGCAAAGAGGCTACTGGAGAGCTACCGCAGCGTGAGCTCTCGCGTTAATTAACATCTTCATTAATGATCTGGGATAAGGAAAATACTTGCAAATTATATCAAATGGGGAGGAGCTGCAAGGATGGGAATGATACAGGGGGGACTGAAAGATGAGAAACGTGAATAAAGGACAATAGGAGACTTAACAGGGAAAAATCTTGTAGTCACTAGAATACATTTAGAGTTCCAGTGAAGCCTTAAGATCATCCTGGAGTGATGGGATTTTGCAGGAAGATCTGGCAGCAAAAGGAGGGTTCAAGCATGTTGGAGCTCTATGTGGATGGTGGTGGGGGCTGAAGGAGCTGGTTGATAAAGACATGGACATGGTTAACGAAGAGGGAAAGGAAATGGGAGGTAAATTACAGAGATTTGGATGAAGTTGCTGAGTGTTGAGAAGGAAACTCCCTGATGGAAGGATGTCTAAGGCTGCTGAGTTGTTCCTGGGGTGGAGTGATGGAGGCTCAATTGCTTTGTACACTCCCAGATTTGGAGCTCAAGAGGAGCCCTTTGATCACCCAGTATGACTTTCTGTGTGCACCCTGGCACTTCATACACTACCTTTGTACTGAACCCCCTGACTCGAGTTTGGCTGAGCTGTGACTAGGGGACATTTAAAACCAGACTGTGGGATTTACTGAGGAACAGGCAACAATCCTGTGTTGTCAGGGAGGTGAGTATGGTGATCCCAGGGGTCTATACAGACCTTGTCTTTGCAAGACAAAATGTGAAGGAACCATGTAAGTTCTGGCACTGTGGGTTCCACCAGCTCCAAATGGACCTGAAGAACAAGACCTGACAGTGTGGAGCAATTGAAGCTCATACTTTGCTTGGAGGGAGACCGACCACTACTTGGTGTTTATCAGGCAAATTGTAGAACTCCTCTGGGTAATGTCTGCATCAGGTGGGGCCGGGAGTAAACACTGTCCTGTGTGCAGATCTGCAGTATGAGTACAAGCACAAATGGTATGAGGCATTGCAGAGGGGGGCTGAGAAAAGTCCAGGCTGTATTATCATTCCTACCAGACTTAGCTTTGAAATCCCATTGTTAAACAAGCGGATCTCTGCCTGAATCACTTGCAGACTGTTTTACTTTCTGTATTTGAAGAGTTGCGCTGTGGGTGATGCTGAGTTACAGTGCAGTAACTTCCACAGATAACAGGAAGGAAAGAGAAGAGATTAAGGGGGGCAAACACCTCACAAGCCAAAACATTCTCAATAAATCTTAATTGAAGTGGATTAGCAATGAGGACATGCTTTGTATGTGTGTGAGCACACACACATAGATGCTCTGGGGATAAGAAGGGGTCAGACCTGGACTCTGAAAAGGAGTTTTCCACTGGTTCCTAATGACTTAAGACAGATCTAAGCAACACCAGCTGGAACCAGACAACTTTGGCTCCAGAATTAGTGTAGATAATTTATCACAGCAGTGCTGGAATAATAAGACTATCGCCACTTTATTATATCAGGCAGTGTCATAACCAGGTAGAAAAGTTTTAATATTAACAGGGGGAGCTGCCTTCAGTAAGCTCATGTGAGAGAGCAAGCACTCTCATTTTTAAAGCCTGTGTGTACTAAAATGTCAGTGTCCTGACCTCGGGGAAAGGAGTTCGTTAAAAAAAAACACAAATACAAAGTAAATAGTCTCTCTGAAAGGTTTATTTAATCTGTTTCTCTTCCTGCCCCTGATTTTTCTTAATGTATTTAAAACTTAATATTTACTCTAGCAAAACAAAAATCTATAAAATAGTTTTTGTAGGCTCCTAAATAAGTAGTAGCGGCTCAGGCAGAGGCAGCCAGTAAGCGCTGCGAAATATGCATTGTAGAGACATTTGAAGTTGTCCCCAGTGGACAATTTGCACCGTTCAGTGTTAAAAGGCTCTATTTCAGTGCTGCAGAAAAGCCCCCCAGATCCCCTGACTAGGCACGGCGAGTTTACAGATGATGTACTCCACTCAGCTGCCTTGTAGTTTCAGGGCTTAAATGGTTGGCAGGGCAAAGAGGGGATAGTTAAAACTCTCAAGCTGCTAAAATGGAAAAGCCTCGCAAGGTTTTATGGCAGATGGAAAAAACAAAAAATCAGTTTTGAAGGCTAAATGTTGTTGGCTTGACCCAGGTGGATGGGCAAGGAGATGGGGGACAGGGGGTGCCTACCAAGTATCAAACTGCACTGGAATGTGAGAATTGGTGAAATCTATGCAGCCAGGTGATGTTGCAGGCTGCGCTATTTCCTCTGGTTTAAAAAAAAATAATTAAATTATTTTGCTTTAGTAACATATCTGACAAGAGGTGTTTATGCAGAAGATATTGACACCCATTTTTACCACAGTGTTGTGTTCTTTCTCCTGAAATTTGGCTTAGGTTTCTTCCCCTCTGAAGGTGGGGAAGGGAAGGGAGCAATTCCTCCAATTTTTAGTGGCAAAGCCTGCCAGTGTGGGATGTGCTGTGTCCTCTGTCTGTCTGTCTCCTCTGAGGGCCAAACACCATCACTGGTGTGTGATGATGTCCCCTCTCTGCCACTCAGGACACCCTCAGCCCCTCTATCCAAACTCCTTTTAAGGGAGAATTGCAATGATTTTTGCTCTTCAGCCCCATTCCTCGTGTCCTGCCACTGTCAGGTGGTGAGGAAATCAAGAGTGGGAGCATTCATTTGTCTGCTTTTTCATTTTCCCCCAAATCATCCTGGCTTGTTTTTCCACATCTTGCCATTTTGTGGTGGTTTCATGGCTTGAGAAGCCTGTGGTTTTGTTTGGTTTAGGGTTTTAATTTAGGGTTTTGGCTTGAGGTATATATGTTTGTGTGGTTGGAGTTTTGGTTAAGGCCTGACACAGGGTTTTGGGCTAGTGTTGATTTTGGTTTTTTTTCTTTTTTTTAATTGAAAAATTGCAAGTATGTTTATGACAGTGAAGAAAACCTGTAGCCTCCTGCTGTGTGCAGAGAAATGTGCTAAATTCAAAGAAGCTCCTCAGACTGTCTCTTTTGCTGGAGCTTACCCAGGATTTCCCATTACCACTCAGGGAATGAACAAAGTACAGAAAATATATAGGCTCTTTTTTCCCTCTTTTCATGAAAAAGACTCTGAGTGGTATCTGAGCTTTTTTTGCCAGCTGGTTAGAAAGGACCCTGCAGGGGGACAGAGGTATGAACATAGGAATAAACTCCAACTCGTATTTTGATTCTTTTAATTTTGAAATTGTGAGTTATTTCCTGCAGGCAGGAGGGTGGACACTGCCTCCAGCACCTCGTTTGCTGGAGAGAATTGAGAGCATTTGGTTTTATCAGCCGCTGGCATGGTAATGAGCCTATTTCTATTGAAATTGGCTCATTACTATTCATTTTTGCTGGCTCTCGACCAACTCATGAACCGCTTTTTGATTTTCAGGGGAGGGAAAAAAAAAATGTAGGGAGCTGGTCCCATCCACCAATAGATGTGACAATGTGAGGGCACACTGAGTGTGTTCTGCACTGTGACCCTCTGGCAGAGCTCAACCCACCACTGCTGTTGTGGGGCTGGGGAGATTCCAGCAAGGATTGGTTCACTTGACACACCCAGGAGAAGTTGGTTTTGAGAGGGGATGGGTCCCTGTGAGAACTGGAAGCTGAGTGAGCATCTTCCTGTGTCCTGTGTGCTTTGGTGGCCTGGTAGTTTCTGTTTATGGGGTTTTGGGTAACTTGTCAAATTGTGTTATTCAAGTGTATTTACTGACATTTAAGAGGTCTTTTTCTTATTTTGAGCAATTTGAGCATTTTTGAGCAAGTTCTCTCTCTCCCCCCCACACACACACACACATCTCTGGGAAATGTTTTAGCACCAGGAAAAATTCAAACTCAGATATTTGAATGACTGCCTGAAAAATAGCTTTCTTCAAAAATGACTGAGCACGTATTAATTATATATGAATGCAATTTTATCCCTGTTACCATTTTGTAAAAGCTCAGCCAAGCTCCACCACCTGTACTCCCATGTGACTAAAATGCCACTACACTGTTTTGGCTTATGAAAAGAAGGGCTTTCTTGTGCAGACAAGGACACACTGGGTTTGGTTGCTTCTTTTTCTAAATGCCTGGCATGATACTGGAAGATGCATCATTTTCAGATGGGTTGTGTGTAGCCACTTCTGAAATGACCTTTCACCACTGACTGCTTTATAAAATCTTACTCCTGATGAGAGGGAGAAATTTTTTGCCAGAGAAGCACCAAAGTTTAATTTTATATATGCTTAGACCCTTCTATGTTTTTTTTTTTTTTCCCAAGATAGTTCTTCTTCAAGTTAAGGAATGAAAAATGATAATAGCTTGCAGTTGAATTGTCTGTATTTAATACTGTTCATTTGTGGAACTTCTATGGAACACAAGAAAGGAGAATGTTTATATTCTTCTATGATTTGAAAAATAAAACTCGAATTGACTACTTTTTAAGCACCAAAAACTGGAAAAATGATAGGAAGATGATGACTTCTATAAAAAAACATTATCCTCCATGTAAAAAAAACTGAATAAAGGACCACAAAATATTTACAACATTTGCTGGTACATCTTCAAACTGGCACCATTTTGCACATCATTAAATGAAAATAAACTGCCTGGTTTTGCAGAAGAACTCACAGTTTTGTTTTGTTTGCTTTGTTTCTCTCTACTGGAGTGAAAGTATATCTCCTCCAGAGCAAAAAGCACCTTCAAAGTTTGGATTCAAGTTGTTGCAGACTTTTGGAATTATTAACGGTGCAGGAGAACTTTCAAAGTCCTTTGAGAAAACAGTTTTAGGTTTTCCTTTGCGTCTGTGGAGCTTTCTTTGCTGGAGGAGCTGGCACAGTCTCAAGAATTCTATTCATGTTTCCATCCCTCTGCCCAGTAGATCAGGCTGGCTCTCAGGTCTGGTCCAGACTCCACTTGGTTCCATCTTGTAAAAGCTTTCATCAGCTTTTGTTGGGTCATAACAAATTAAAAGAGTCTGACACAGCTTCTCATCTGAGTGTCTCAGGTCAAGTATATTTACTTCTGTTTATTTATTTTTAGAACTTTAAATAATCAGCTTTGTTTTTGTTGCAGTAAACTGGCCAGAAGTGATCTATTATCACAGGCTGGGGGGAAATCACTAGAGTGACAGATGTTTGTCTGCTCCCATTACAGAGCTGGAGTCTGTTTAGAATTTCACTGTAAAGATCTGACATTTAGAATTAGGGGGAAAATAGAAAGATCCCAAATTCCAATAATCCTTGTTTTATATTGTACAGATCGCCTGGGCAAGTCAGCAGGCCTGTTTGTGGTTGGTAAATTCCTGCAATGTTGTTTAAGGAATCCAAATCTGTTGTACAACAGTTCTAAATAGACCAACTGACGTAGTCACATCTCATCTCTTCCTGTGGTTCCCCAGCATGAAAAATGGATCAAGCAATGGAGAAAGAATTGGGAACCTCTGGATTACATGGGATTGGAAGAGTATCCAGATCCAGTTGACTGGCAGTAGCAAAATAAGCACATAAGATGAAAAGCAGCCATGAAGCCAAACCAGTATTGGTCCATGATTTGGAAAAGTCTGCAAATGGCATTTAGGAGGAGACAGACAGGAAAATGGGATGTCCATAGAGAAATCCAAACTTACCTAGTGTCAGAGGTAGCTGAAGAACCCATGACTCCTGGATGTGAAAAAACCATGAGACGTGGTGAGTTTTTCATGGTATCATTTTAGTTGAGACCTTTTGGTGAACATAAGCATCCTTTTACACCATGGTGTTTTGTGTAATTCCTTAGCTCTGCTTTAATTCTCAGCAACATACTTCAGTTTGTCCTGGAAACAAGCTCCTTTAAGGTTGTTTTCTGAGATCTCTTTGTTGAAAGGATGAGGTTTGTTTCTCTGAACAAAAATTAGAGTGAATAGGCGTGATTCAGGACCAAAGAACCATGGCTGGCTTTAGGGACAGCACCTGAGCATCCTGTTAGGTGCTCTGAGAAATCTGCAGTCTGCATGGATTTTATGGACAAGGAGAAATGCTGGTTTTACTGGGGGAGAGTTTTGTCTGAGCTGTGATGTCTGAGCTCAAAGTCTGGAATCCCCTTTGCTAAGAGAAGTGAGTTTGAGGTGGTTTAATCTAGAATATGGGTTTAGACTGGAATTGTCCTTCAGTGGCAACAAAAGCTCTTCTTTTGCTCTTCAGGAATAAATTCTTTCCAGTATCTGGTGGCTCTGGGCCAGATCAGCCAGGGAGGAGCAAAGGGAGAAAAATTATTCTTGTACTAGAACTGCATAAGAATTGCTTGAAATGGTCTGAGAGGGCACACATAGAAATGATGGGATGAATTGGCAAGGAAAAACTTATGTTGGATATTATAACCTCCTAACAGAAAGATACATTAGACTAAGGAGGAATATCCCAAGGGAAGCAGTGGAAGCCCCATTGCTTGGATAATTTCTAATTAAACTAGACAAAGCACTTGAGAATATATTGTAAGGGAAAATCCTGTAATGGCAGCAGGCTGGACAGGGTGACCCTATAGGTCTTTTTCATTTCTAATTTCTATGATTCACTAATGATTAAGTAATTCACAGATAAACTAAACATCCGTATTGCTGGGTCTTATCCGAAACTCACCTCACCTATCAACCTTTTCAAATTTACCAATTAATAGTTAATTAGTTAATGTTTGTAAAGTGCTTTGAAGATGAAAAGTGCTAAGTGCTAAGTATTATTAGAGAAATAGGGATAGATAAACTCATTTTACTTAATTTTGAACCCACTCAAACACTCACGGAGGGCTCAAAATTCAGCCTCAGACTTGAGCATTATTGGGTTTGCCTGCCTTGTAGAGGGGGACTTTCAGTGAGATTGTTATGCTGTGATTAAAATACAGTTATAATTTTGCTAATGCACTTATCATACATTTCTATATATGGCACAGCAGTTCTAATCCTGATAAAATGTACATGGAAAGCTATTGTCCCTGTCCTTACACAAGCTGCCATGTACAGTACAAGCATTTTGCTTTGCAAGGGAGTCTGGGCAGCATGGAGAATATGAAAGCTGTTTTCTCTCATGGCTTTTACCCTACCATGGTTTGTGTTGGGTTTTTGGGGGTTTATTTAACAGCATCAAATTAATAAGTCAGTATTCAGGAGGGAACCTGACTGAGATTGTCAATACAATGATTGTATTTTAAGTCATCCCCGTGTCTGTTCTTGCAAATTATTACTGATACGTGCTGAGGTCTGAGATGTGACTTTTGTCTTTTGGAAGTGGCACAGTCTCTGGTGTGACAGAGGTGGCATCTGACGTGCACAGTGTGGCAGGGATGCTTAGTGACATGGTGTGAATGATCTGTGGAAAGGTGAGACTAGGTAGAACTGGATTAAGGCAAATTTAGGTAATCCCAATCCTGCCTGCCTGGAGTAAAGTCATACTGGTTTTGCCCCCTTGGATGAAGAATAAAAGGATTAATTTTTGCTTTTATTTTTGCAATGAGAACAAAATAGTAAATTACCAGTTTATGTTCAGAAACTAAGAGCTGTACAGTAGAGATACTAATTTCTGTAACTCCTGGTCTGCTTAAAAGACCACAAAGATGATCAGAGGGGTGGAGCACCTCTGCTATGAGGAAAGGCTGAGAAAATTTGGATTGTTCAGCCTGGGGAAAAGAAGGTTTTTCGGGTGACCTAATTGTGGCCTTCCAGTACCTGAAGTAACCTACAAGAAACATGGAGAGAGACTTTTTACAAGGGCCTGGAGGGACAGGTTAAGGGGGAATGGCTTCACCCTGAAAGAAAGTGGGTTTAGATTAGATGTCAGGAAGTAATTCTTCCCTATGAGGGTGGTCAGGCCCTGGCACAGGCTGCCCAGAGAAGCTGTGGCTGCCCCATCCCTGGAAGTGTCCAAGGCTGGGTTGGATGGAGCCCTGATCAACCTGGAATAGTGGGAGGTGTTCCTGCTCATGGCAGGGGGGTGGAATTAGGTGTTGTTTAAGGTCCCTTCCAACCCTAATCATCCTGTCATTCTGTGATAGATCCATGTTGCCTTTCTCCTGCCTTTTGTAAGAGGATTTCTTCCCCTGTCCCTGCCTATCTTATCCCAGATGTTTCCTAGGGAATAATTTCCTGGCTTTCAAACACAAGTTTTTGGATCAGTATCTTAAGCTCCTTTGTAACAGAGCAAACAAAGCAGCTCCAGGTGGAGCTCCCTGATGCCAGGGCAGACAATCTGAGAGCACAAGAATGATTTGGGGAATAAACCCACGTGGTTTGTGGTGGGTTTGCTCATTGCAGTGCAGGAAGAATAAATCTTAGATATCTAATCCTTGAATGAATAATCACAGTGAATGAGTAATTTATAGGTTAAAATGTGTTGGATCAAAGCACTCCTGGAATAATTAACAAAGCCACACGCTTCTGTGTGAACTGAGGTTCACCCCCCCGTCTTTGGGATGTGCTGGAAATAGGGAATAACAGCAAATATTTTAATAGGGATGTCAAACAGGTGATAAAGCGTGGCACTGAAGAGCAAATAGGTATCTGGTTTGGGCTTGGAAGAGCAATCCAGGGACCTAAAAGCTTCTTGATGCAACCTCAATATTATTATAAGGCTTTGGGTTATGTTCTTGAGAAAAACAAAGATGGGAAAGTTCATGGTGAGCAGGATAAATCCTAGCTGGATTTATAAAAGGTAGATCATGCTGGAATGAGATGACATCTCTGTCTGCTAAAATAACAGATTCCTGGGACAAAGGAAATGCAGGAGATCTAATCTGTCTGGACATCAGTGAAGCACTTGATAAAGTGCCACATGGAAAACATCTAGTTAAGTGGGAAGAGAGGGGCTTGGTGTGAGAGTGGTGAGGAATGGCTAAAAGGGGAGACAGCAGCAGATTGTGCAGGGGGAAGCACAGGGCAGGAGAAGGGCTCATTAGCAGAGCTCGTCAAGGATCAGTCTGACTCATCTTATTTAACATTTTCATTAATGACCTTGGAGCATAAATTAGGAATGTGCTAATGAAATGTTGGAGTTGACAAAGTTTGGAGACACTGCCAGTGAACAAGGAGAACCTGAATATATAGCGAAGAAAGTGTGTGGCCTTGGGGGTTGGAATGGGAGTCATGGAATGAAATTTAATAAGAAAAAGCATCAGGACACACACGTAGGAAATAAGGATAACTTCTGTTGCGTTGTGACCTCGTTGGTAGCGGTAGACACGGATGAAAGGATTGCTCTGGGGCACCAAAGAAACAGGAGAAATGTCCCTTAAAGAAGCATCAGGTGAGATATTTTAACAGGGATGGGAAGCTGAATGCCACGACATGAGGTGGCAGTGAGGGAATTTAAACCAGAGCAGGGCAGGAAAACGCTGGTGAGATGGAAGAGGCAGGGAAGCACTGTGTGGTGAGAGGAGACAAAAGGAGATTTTGCATATCAAATGGAGGCACAGAGGGGTGTGATCACTGCCCACAAATGCTTTGGGACAGTTTCTAAGTGCAAGGGCCATGCTGGCACAAGAGAAATTGGCTTGATGGAATACAGATATGAAACTGGAAAAAGATTCCTAACTATCAGCTGAAAGTGATTCTGGAAGAGCATTCCAGTAGGAATAATGGCAGGAACAGTAGTGTATTCAGAGATAATGTTAGATCAGCCTGTGGAAGGAATATTATCATTTACATGATAGTTAGGAAATGGACCTGATAACCTGGGCATTCTCATCCACTCTGTCTTCCTGTCTCTTCTTTGAAAACATGGGCCTGGGCCTTGGG
>VRYO01001589.1:4425655-4432342 GCA_009812075.1 Sialia sialis
AGAAAGGAGTGGTTCCTAAGGCTTTTGTAGTTTGAGGGTGTCTGTGTGTGTTCATTTATATATAGTACATAAGTATATTTTTTTCTTTTATACCTAGTTTTCATTTGGTGTAAAATGATAAGTAACATCAGAACCATTTTTGACCAAATCCCCGCTCACGTGGTGAATGGGAGGAGCAGCAATTGTTTCATAAACAGCACTCTGCGAAGTTCATTTTATGCCAGAGCAGCTTTTCTAGAACCGGTTTTAAAGTTAATTATCAAAGGCAGGCATCTCTCCACCACCAGTGGCCCCCCGCTGGGTTTGTTGTTCAGCTTTCCTTGGGACAGAGTCGCTCTCCAGAAGATCATCCTCCTGATGTCACAGTCCAGGGAGCCGAACACATCCGAGCTAATCAGCTTAGAACATCAGTACCATCTTAATGTGGGATTTGGGACCTTCTAGATGCAGGGTGAGAAGCTGAACTAGTCTGCAAGCACATCACTTTATTCCTTTTGCTTTAAGCAAGAATAATTTGCCTTTTCCCTCTCATCTTTCTTCCTTGTTGTTTTGCCCCTGAAAACTGTGCGGCAAAAGCAACCTCCAGGGTGGACACTAAATCTTCTGATGCAGGCAGAGCAGTGATAACATCTGAACTGAGGGTGCTTTTCCAGGGCATGCTTGACAGATGTAGCAGGGCCTTTTAGGATTTAGTACTGGAGCATATCTATTACCCGCGCTGCAGCACAGCTTGGCAGGAGCTGTGTGGTAATCTCCCATGAATTCTGTCTGACTTATCAGAGCATCTGAGCAGGTTCCTGCAGGATGCAGAGTCACTGCACCAAGTTGGGGAGAAACAGACCATACACTTCCAACTCCTTTAACTCTTACTGGCCCAAAGCCTCTCCTCCTCTCGAGGGGGAATCGATGCCTTTCTGCCTCTCCTCCTTGTGCTTCCCCTTGTTTGCTCTTCTCTTCCCCCAGCCTATGACTTCAAGGAGCAGAATCTAATTTCTACGTATCTGAGAGGCTAAGAGCAATTGCTTTAATGGCATGGCAGCCTGCCTGTTTCTTTGGCAGAACGTAGTAAATATGATACATGTGGTGGAATTTAAGCTTTCTCTGGTTGCAAGTCCAGGACTCTGTTACGCATAGGAGTGTGTGCTTAACAGCTTTATTCCCTCCCTTCGCTGTGTGTATTTTATCTGTCTTGCTGAGCAGAGTTAATGTTCAGTCTTCATCCGTGATAACAATTATCTGAGCGTTTTGTATTTTTATATACACACGCACACGCCCACGCGCACACACTCATATATATTAAAATCCACTCCACCAAGATTGATCACAAACACAAGATTGTTTAGATCACAGATTAAAGTTTAATTTTGGAGTTTTGCTTTAGGGTTAGAATTAGCTTCAGAGTGTGAGTTGCATAGGAGGCGCTGTAATTTGTTTTAAGGATAAGGCCTTCGGGCTGCTGTGCATAAAATGAGCATGATTCCTTATTCCCACGGTTGATTTTTGAATGGAAGTGCAATTAGAATTTTTTCACCCAGAAGCACATACAGTACAGAGCAAAGATAATACCTTGAATGCTTATCAGCTTGGGGAACTTCTCCTGGAATTTTATTTATTGTTCACCTAGCACTAATTCAAAAAAGATCCATGCAAACCCTAACAATACACTTGCTCTTTAATTTGGAGTCTAGTGTGTTTGTAGAGACTCTTGCAGGGGCTTTATTATTACCAAGCGAGATTTCAATGGTGAATTTTAATGTCAGACACAGAAATGTGCAACCAGTTATTTCTGATAGAATGGGAGCTATTACAAACAAAACACTGATGTAGCAATGGCCTCTCTTAATCCTCAATTGCTGCAGATATTTTCCTGTCACACCAGGAAGCTGCACTGCCGACTGGTATTGAACAGCCACCATCTGCATATGTGAGGTATGTAGATGATATTTTTTCTGATTATCGATGCCGATCACATTCATCTTCTGCTGGAAGAACTGAACAATCAATACTCTCAGAATATTCATTTAACCTGTGAGAGAGAGGTGAAGTCTTGCATCCAATTTTTGGATGTCATGGTCACTAAAGAGCCAGATTCTGCCATTTCCACTGCATGATATCAAAAAGACATTGCCTCGGGTAGACACGCGTTAGGCATCACCTCAGTCACCATGAAAAGAAAGTAGGAATTGACATCATAGTTTGGGAAGTCAAATATCTTCAAGTATTTATTTTCTCTTGAGAGATTTTTTTCAGACTTTTACGTGTGCACGTGTACCTGTGTGCATGAATATGGGAGAGAATCTAATAATGCCCCAGATAGGCTGAATTTGAGATATTTATACCACATACCTGGCCTGTGTGGGAATCCAGATGGGCCTGGGTGTGTGTACAAAAATCCCAGCACAGCACTCCTGAAGAGCTGGGCTGCATTAGGATTTTCAGAGCCCGAGAAATGCCAGGGGAAAGAATGATTTAGGTGAATTGCTCCAAACCAGTATTTTTAAAGGCAAGGATTTTCCTCCCAAAACCTGCTTTTGTGGAAGTCTTTGTCTTGCAAATTCTGCTCTGTTGCCTCAAAGACTTCCCCCACTTCAGTGGCCAACAGGGTAGGCAACCCAAATCCAAGAAAGGATTTGAGCCCTGCTTGCTACAGGAACAGGTGCTGGGACAAACCTTGGAGGAAAATGTGTCCTTGTGTGCATTGTTCCTGGGACTGGAGGGCTCCATGGAGCTTCCAGCAACACCAAAAACCTTGCCCAAAACCATTTCTTTCATTTGAAAAAGGATGTTTTTCTCCCTTATTGAACAGTCAAAGAACTTTCTGACATTTATTTTGATGAAAAAAAAAAAAAAAGAAGAAAAAGAAAGAAATCTATTATTACAAGAACCAGAAAGCATAAATCCAGGTTGGCTCTCAGACACCTTGCACATAAATTGTGTTCAGGTAAATGGTCCCTAAAAATGCCTTGATAGTACAGTGTACATCATAGTTGCTAGAAAAGAAATGTAAAGCTTACCATTATGAAGGATAATACAAAGAAAGAAATGTATTTTCATTATCCTCCCATAGTTTCAAAATCTCTCAAGATTTGATTCAAGGTCCTAAAGATATTATGAGGCAATATCTATGTTACCTTTGAGTCAACTACCATGTCTTGACACTTGATCAGTCTGCAAAAGCTCCTGGAAGAATCAGAAATAAACAATTTTATTCCCCAAACAGGAACTGGTGCAGCAGTGTGAGCAAGAATGCTTTTTTCTCCTCTAAATATGACTCTAGGTCCTGTAATGCATTTAATCAGAACACAACATTTTTTGTAAAATCCCTTTTAGAAATACAATCTAGATTAAAATAAAAGAAAATCCACAATAAAGACACATTTTGAAAATTGCAAGAAAGAAACTGTGTGCATTGAGAGCACCTCAGCCACACTAGGTAGGAGTGAGGAGCATATTTAAACTGAGGTGCTGAATAGGTCCATAACTTTATGCCCTTACATTTGCATATGGAAATTCAGGGCTATTAGAGGCTGTTGTTATTTTTCCTACCAAATTCTATGTGGTCTTTCCTCTTCTACTTACACTAGAAAAGCTCAATTTCCAGGAATGGCCTTATTGGTTGCTATACCCATCCAGATTTATTTGGTTTGGTGCTAAATAGAGGTTTTGAGCCACAATTTTTAAACCAAAACATACCTATGGAAACTTCTGGAAGAACAGTGGAGAGCTATGAAATAGCACTGCTCACCATTTGCTTAGAAAATTGAAAGACTTTTGCTAGTTTTGCTAAATACTGACAGCTTGGGTCCAAAGGGGAAATCTTGTATCTTGTTCTCTTTAGGGCAGATGTTCTTTTTGGGATTTTGTTTTGATTTTTAAATGACAAGTGATTCTCTTTCATTCTGTGTTTCCTCAAGCACCCAAATAGAGTGAATGACTTCTTCCTCTGGCCCTGGTACCTCAGGAGGAAAACATTACCTGTGGCAGGACAAAATCAATCTACTTTAACAAGGGGAAAAAGAATAAAATGAAAAGGTAGAAGAATGGCCAAGTGATTTTAAGCTTGTTTTGAACCAGCATTGCTTTAGAGCAGCCTCTGGGTAGATGAAGGAGTAAAAGGAGCCTGGTCCCTTAGGAGGGGCTGGATGCTTGCCCCAGCCACAACATGGAGAGCTCAAGGATTGATGAACCACGTTTGCCTGAGCTGCTTCAGGAGTCACTGCTCCTCAGTTTCCCACTTACTGCCACAACTAAGGACTGAAGCATGCTAAGATAATGTTAAGTAGCTGCCCTGGACCATAACATGGAAAGTGAGTTTGAAAAACCTGGGGAGGAGAGCTATTACACTGGAAAGACCCAGTGTATTAAAATTTCTGCTGTAGCAAGCCAGAGCATAATAACATCCTGCAGGTAGCAGCCCCACACATTCCCACCCAGCAGGACACATCTTCCTTCCCAAACTCTCGATCTACCTGGTGAATTAAAGGAATAGCTTAATTAATGCTGCCAGTAGAGGGAACTGATGTACATGTGAGTAGATGCAGCAGCATTTCTTCAGGCGGAAAAAGCCCCAACTCTTTAAAAGTATAAACACAAACATAGCCTCTGCACTTGAAGAGGAGTCAAAGGTACCATTCCCAGCACACAGCAGTCGGTGGCTGGGGAGCAAGAAGAGAAGGCCTGGTGTTGTGTCCTTGTTCCTTACTGTAAATCCCACCTTCAGTGGCACGTGTAGGGTACAGAGGTGGCAGAACTCGGCAGTACATGAACATGTATCCATGGGGCTTTGGGAGAAGAGATTTTGGGTCATTTGGGGGTTTTAAGACTAGTAGGCACAGCTTGAAATGGGCTATTTGTGCCAAAGCATCAGGGATTTTTGTTGTTGTTGTTGTTTCTAGTTTTGGGATTTTTTTTGAGATCATTGCTTTATATAGTGCTCATCATAAAACTTCAAAAGGGTTAAGGTGTTGAGGTGAGCTGCTAACAAACTCACAGTCTTGACAATTCTTTCTGTTTCCCCCTAGTGTGGGCAGCAGAAAGTCATGAAGCAAGAAGTAGGGCTGGGAAGTGAGAGAGAAAGCATCGGACAGTATTGAGAACAAAATGCAGATGCTTTCAAAAAAAATAGAAAAAGGCTGGTATTAAATAATTCTGTGTAACAGAAATCTATGAGCAGGGCTGAATATAACTTTGGAAAGGTTCTGCTCAAAGTCATTAGTGCTGAAGTTATTACCTATGGAAGCATCTGCCAATCTAGAGGGAGCGGCAAAGCTGGGTAAATGAGCAAAAAATGTACTGCAGGAAATGTGGTGAATTCATTTATTACATTTAATTCATTCATTTTTGACTGGCAAAAAGCCTTACTTTGACTGTAGTCATGGATAACCCCTTTGAAATCTCTTTTTTTCAGGGATTCTGATTAATGCCTTTATTTTTAGGTATCTGATATTCACTTGTGCATAGAAAGGAGCAAAGTTGTTTGTGTGAAGCCCAAATCTTTTTGGGGGTAGCATGCATGCTTATTTTCAGGTGGATGGTCATTCCTAGTTTTGGCAGCTGAGCACTCTGGTATTCCTTTTTGGGATGTGTGAAACTGGGAGTAAGGGAGGACAAACCACTGAAGACAAAACCAAAAACATTGCTTCCTCCTTCCTAAAATTAGAATCCACCTCAAATGATACACTTTTCTTCAGGTTCTGAAATACTGAGACAAACGTTTGATGCTTTTTGGTTTGTGAGGAGGTTTTTGTTTTTTGGGTTTTTTTTTTTTTCTTTTTTTTCTTTTTTTCTTTTTTTTTTTCTTTCTTTCCCTTCCCAATTCAGGTTTCCGGATAGAATTGGAACTGAGTGTGCCAAAAATACCAGGATAGAAGCTGTTCTCATGGGTGTTTCCATCTGGAATCTAATGTAGAAATGCCAGAAATCCTGTAGGAAAACCTGTTCTCATGTGGTTTCCTGCCCGGTTCAACGTTTTTGATATGTTGGGAGAGTTTGGATTAGCAGCAGATAAGCAGAGAAACTGGATCTGAATGCCAAACTTTTTTTGAAGTTTTTCCATTCCCACTGGAAGCATTATGAGGCCCATAGGCATAAGGTATAGAGTCTCTCCCCTGATGGGAAGGGTTTAAAGCTGGCTGCATACTAATAAACAAATGCATAAATATATTCATGAATGAGTAGGGCTTTGTTCTTTGCTTCTTTGCAAAGCTATTTTAACCACTCTGCTATTTGTGATAATCTTTGGTTATTTGTGCAAATATTTGAATGTTCAGAAAGTTTTATGACTCTTAGCAAGAATGTGCACCTGGAAAGTTACTTTGCAGGTGATTAGTTTTCATCACTTCCTATTTGTTATTCCTCATTTAAATTTCTGAGGGGTGGTTGCTGGTCAGCTCAAGGAGATCAGCACCAGGCTTGGGAAAGGTGCTGAGCCCTAGCCTGAGAGAGCAACAGATTGGATTTTCTTTTCCCAGATTCTGGTATTAATGCACTAGCAGGCAGTATCCGGATCCTGGAGGTGTAGATCTTTTCAGAGGCAAGAGGACTTGGGCAAACCAGTGGTCTTGTCTTGCATCTATGAGATGGGGCCCATGGAAGCAGTCGCACTTTTCCCCTCCTCACGCTTCTCCCCTTTGCACATTTTCCTGTCACGCTTTTCCCCCTCAAGCTCCTTCCTGTCACACTTTTCCC
>VRYO01001589.1:4433342-4587651 GCA_009812075.1 Sialia sialis
CTCATACTTTTCCCCACTTGCATTTTTCACCCCCTCTCATTTTTTCCCCACTTGTACTTCTCCCCTCATGCTTTCTCTCCCTTGCATGATCGGCCACTTTTTCCCGCCTCTCACTTTCCCCCATCTTGCTTTTCCCCCTCATGCTTTTTCCCTTCACACTTTTCCCCCTGTGTTTTTCCCCTCGGGTTTTCTCCCCTCAGGTCTCACTGCCAGGTGCCATTTTGCCTCTCGTTCCCTGCTCCCCTGAGGTGCCCCCGACTTGATGAGGGTCCTGGCTGTGCAGCCCTTGGAATTGGAAGGAATCCACTCCTCACAGCATGGCTGACACCTGGACACCCACATCCAGTATGGATGGGTGGATGGGAAGTTGTCCTTATCTGAGGAGCCATGAGGGAAAAGAGCGGATCCTGGGAGCAGTGACCCTCAGGGCTGGTGCCATGGCCCCCCCCCTGCCCCAAGGTGTGTGGTAAAGCTCTGTAAAGGTTTTATTTAAAATGAGGTGGCTTTTTCAGGAAGCCCTGGCTGCAGATGATGTGCTGAGGGGTGAAACGTTCCAAACCAAAGCAGCAAGTTTGGATTTTTTCACCTGATCAGTTCAGCTCCAGCAACATTTCCCAGGTAAGAGATGATTTTGGCTGGATGTAGGAGAGGTGCTACTTTGCCACAGAGACCAGGTGCCTGTGACCTTTGGGAGGAAACACAGGGGCCCTTTTTTATTTCTTACGTTCTTTTACTTTACCTTGTGGATCAGGTTTAGCCTCTTTTGTTGCCAGAGTGTGGAATCCTGCAGATTCCCCACTTCTGGCACCTCCAGAAACTGAATTTCTGGTGGACAGAGCCCTGCCAGATTCAGTCTAGTGTACAGAGCCCCTTTCACCTGGGCAGCCATAGGTGGATGCCTGCTGAGGGGCTTTCCTTCTGCTTAATGCAGATTTCCAGGTTGGAAATCTCTTCCTTCCCTCACACAAGGCATCCACGCACACCTGAGCACAGGTGTTGTACTTGCACAGCACTTACTTGCCAGAAAGCTGCTTATTTTTGCAGCTCCCTCTCTCCCTGTCCTGCTGCCTTCCTTGCCACGGACACGCATTAGCTCCCTGTATCAGCTGTCGGGAGCGATCTGCGCAGAACGAACATCTGCATTAAGTTTGCAGAGCTAGTCAAAATGTTTACCAGGACTATTTAATAGGGAGATCAATAGCAAGTGCCTCTCTGTTTGTTTTAACAGAACAAAATTGGTCGCAGAGCAAAACCTTTTCAGAACAACAACAACAACACCCCAACCCTGGCATTAGTCCAGCTCCAGTGCAACAACACGGGAGAAAAGGGCATTCCTGAGCAGTTGCTCAGATTTATTTTCATTATGCAGTTATTAGGGTAAAGGGAGCATTAGGTGGCTGTTGTCACTGGGAGACCCTCTCTCTATAAAACTCCTTCGTTTGGAGCTGCACTGATTTATGGCTGTCAGCTCCTGCCTGACAGTGTCCTGACAAGTTCTGCTGGTAGAAACTTGTTCAATCTTGAAGTGACACTTCTGCGTTGCTGGTTTTCCTTCCCCAGAGAGGAAACTGCTCCCGACCATCCCGATTTCAGTGTCACACTGAATTCCCGCTAAGTGTGTTTCCTTGCCTGGGGTCTGACTTGCTACTGGAAGCCAATACATTAAATCACTTCCCCAAATTATCATATTGGCTCCTTGCTTGGGGGCTGTTTACAGTAGGTTTCAGACCACTGGTTGGCCCACGTAATGCCTGATTTGGAAACTGGTAGCATCTCCAGTTGGTAGCTGACAAATTCTGTCAGTTTGAGTCTGGCACAAGATATCAACGGAACGTGGGGAAAAGGGGGAATGGGATTCTTTTCCGTTTTCCGAAAGATAGCTGCAAAAGACTGTTTTGTTACATGCATGCAAAACAGGTATTAGCTGTTTTTTTGGGGGGAAAAAATGGATTGGGGAATTATAGCTTGTTGTAATTAAGAGTGGAAACCCTGCCCTGCCCAATTCTATACTCCTGGGTCTTGCTAAAATATATCCACATGCTTGAATTTAAGCATTTGTGTTTAAACACGCCCCTTTGATAATCAGAAGACTGGTTTTTTACCCTAACTTTCCAGACAGCTGGTAGAATTTTTTTTCCCCATCATCTTCCCCGCCTAAAATGTTGTGGTGTAGCAAATTAGCCATTTCTCACCATTTATTCTGAGGAACAGAAATAAATGAAATCTGTCTCTGAACATTAGTGCTGTAGGCATGTGAAATACATGGTAGTCTACATGGCAGCAACCAAATAAATATGTTTTGCAGCTTTTAGGTGAGAAGGTAGTAAGGAAAATAGAGAAGGAGGAGCTAAATATTCTGGCAAAAATTATGTGTGAATCATGGGGAAGACTCCAAAAAAAAAGTTCGGAGATATGAATCATCGCCTATGGAAAAGGGAGAGAAACGTGTCAGAAGCCTTTTGAGTGCATTTATCCCATTTGGAGTACTTAGTACCTTTTAAAAATGCAAGCCATTTGCAGCGCTTGAGTTTTCCTGCGCTGTAAAATGCACCACAATCCCTTCAGTAAATAGTTTCAATGATAGATTAACTCTCCACCCAAGCTGTGCTTTCTCTGGCTTCAGCTTCCAGCCCTGGGTCTTCTGACAAGTTTGCCTCTCAGAAGGAAGTGTCCCGTTGTATTTATTTTTTGTGACCTGTGCCACCATAAACTGTGATCGAGGCCCTCTGTCATCTTTCCTTTGACAAGCTGAAGGGACAGAGGGCTGTGAGTTGTTCCTGATAAGGCATGTTTTCGAGCGCTTTCCCCATTCTTGTTCCTCTTTGAATCCTCCACAATTAACCAATTTCCTGCTTGAACTTTTGCCTCCGGGGCTGTCTCTGTATTCCTGTAGCAGTTGCACCTTTGCCAAAGGCGCAGGCAGGATAAGGTTTCTATTCTTCCTTGAAACTCCTCTCCACGTGCCTGAGTCTGCACTGGGCTTTGTGGCTGTGAATGGAGATTTGATGGCCACAGTTTTGGTGTCATTTGGGGTAGAGGCGGCGGATGGCTTCTTGGTTCCTGGCCGGCTGGAAGTGTTTTGTCGGGGTGGATGTTGTTCAGTTTACAGTTTGCCAAGTGACTCAGAGTGCTTTGTGTGCTCTTTGATCGAGCGCTCCTGCAGTCTCCCTGTCACCTGCAGACTTTATTAATAATGATTTTATTCCAGGGTTTTTTCAATCATTGATTTAATGTGTTAAATAGCATGAGACTGAGGACTGGTGCTGCTGGCCCAGTTAAAACTATTCCTATTCAATTTTCAGACTTCTATTCACAGCTACATTTTTCAATCTAAGGTGCCAGTTTTAATCCATTTTAATTTGTGCCTTGTTTAGATTATATCATTCTACCTACTGAGTCAAAACAGTGTGGAGAATCTGATCGCATGCTCTGCAAAAATCCAAGTGCAGCATACCAACATTATCACCCTTATCAAGCTGGTCTGGGCTCTCAGTTTAAAAAAACAAACCAATCCCAATTAAAATCTATTTTTTGTAAACCCACACTACTGGAAGATATTTGTATTTGCTCCTTTTGCACAGTAATATATAATTTTTGGATTAACTGCCCATTATCTTACCCAAGATGAGAATGACAGTCCTCACAGTACCTGGAAGACCCTATCTGTTTGTTTTAAATTTTGGAGAAATGTTACTTCGGACTTCGGTAGTATTGGAAATCCCATTGTATCCCTGTGGGGTGGACAGCTTCCATGCCTGTTCTTTGCACATTTTCCACTGACTGACTTCAAAATCTCTCCCTTTTCTAGCTGCTGTTTAAAGTCCTTTCACTCATTGCTGAGATTAAGTGTGATCCATTGTTTTGAGACAATATGCATATAAAATCTATTTCCCAAATATGGAAGACAGGTATTCATTGAATTCTTACATGTTTTCCTCATTATTATTACATTTTTACTATTTTCTTCCAGTAACAGCTGACAACATTTTTGTTCTCAACATGCTTTTAAAAGTCCCAGATATCCTTTCCTTGTTGATTTCTTTTTTTTTTTTTTTCTTTTTTTCCTTTTCTGGCTCCCTTTGTCAAATTCCTAGAGTTATTAGCTTTTGGTTTATAATTGTTATTATCAGTATTCCTTTATATCATTAGTGCTTTGTGTTGAAACAAATGTGTTTTCATTCTATGTCTACTTTTAAACTGAGAGAAATTTTTAAATACTGTCAGTTTGTCTCTTGGTTGTGAAATTGTGGCCTTTGAAATCTACAAATGTATTCTTAACACTTTTCTGATTACCATGAAAAGGCCCCTCTGTAGCTGATATTGCTCATAATTATTTCAGTATTGTGAGAACGACTTTTTGTCCAACAGCAGCCATGTGAATGTACACGCTAGAATGCCCAGAAACACACACACTGCTTTGGAGTCGAGTCTGGATGTTGACAACAAACATGATCGAGCTCTGATCGCTGGCATTTGAGTAACCATTAATTTCTAACATCTGGGATCAGTTCCTCTGGATCTGTCATTAGGCAGTCTACCCCAAGCTGGGTTGAGTTAAGAAATTGGCTGCCTGTAATTTTTGCAATTCTGAGGACTTTTTAGTGCTGGTAGCCTGAGAACACCAGCATATGCCATTCAGATTCAAGTCTCATATGTTAACACAGCTTTTTTTACCAACACATGATAAATAAGTCTTTAAAGAAGCTGGTCATCGTGGTTTTTGCGCTGTTTTGGTGGGGTGTAGCAGGCACCAAGCAGCTCACTCTTTCCAGTGTGTTTGTAAGAGCACAGATTCACCAGCTATTTCCAGCTGCAACCTCTTACACAGTGAAATCTTTATTTGCACCGACTTGCAGAGGTGATGAGATTCTGAGATGGTGCACTGCACCCTTTCTTTCTTGCTCACCTGAGCCCACTGAGTTGGCTTATGCACATCCTGATCATGTGAGTAATATTAACCATAAATCAGCCATTCTAATTCCTCTCGTTTATTATCTGACTCGTAACAGAAGTGTATAAGCAATTAAAGAATTTCACCCCTTTGTGTAAGTGGATGCTTCTGTATTTTTTTCTCAACAACATGATTTTGAACTACAACCAAAAGCCTCACACCATTTGCCCAGGCAGTGGTTGCACATGCAAAATTTTCTGACTTTCTCAGTTGATAGGGCAGGAGGAGCCTTGTAAGATCATATATATGCACTGGCTTCTGCTCCATTTGACCAATTGTCTTTGCAGAGAGATTTCCTACAACTTCCTTGACAGGGATGCACTCTGTCTGTCCCTACAGTCTTGTCTTGGTCGTTCATATAAACTCCCAAATCTGTAGTTAGTATTTTGCCATTTTTCTCTCTTTTCTAGTTCCTGTGGGGCCATTTTGATGCTTTCCCACAGGGAGTATCTATGTTTCTTAAGGAGGATTGTTCAAAACCGCTGTACTCTATTCTTTGTCACCATCTGTAACTGCACTTCCAAACCATAGTTTTGTTTCCTTCACCTTCATTGCTGCTTGCACATTGCTCCAAAGAAATCTTTTCAGGTGAGAAAACAGAGCCCATCCACTCCAGCTCAGAGCCTCACTCAGCCAGCCCTGTGTATCTGAAAAGGAAAGTTTCTCAGATGCCTTCTTCAGCCTTGCTCTGAAGTTACTTTGCTGCTTCTCTTCCCCTGCTCCAGATTTTGCCTGGCAACTGCTGGATAGATTCAGAGGAGTTGCTTAGTGCCAGCCTCCCCCACCAAAACGAGGGGTAAATCAAATGTGACCGATTAAAATGACCCAAAGATTGGGGACAAGAGGCCTTGACATGTAAGAAAAAACCCACAAAATAACTGGGCATCCCTTACCCGGCACATTTGAAGGTCCCAAAATAGCTGTCTTGGGGCCAAACTGAATAATCAGCAGGATGAGGCAGATGGTTTACCAAGATTTCTAACCTGGAGCCTGTGCTGTCTCCTCTGAAACACCCCTGAGGCAGCAGGAGACATGGAGCCTGCCGTGTCCAACTGAAGTGGCTCTTTCCAAGTTATTCACGGCAGGAATGCTGAGGAAAAAGCAGTCATTTTTGCATCTGTCCCTTTGAAACACCATTCTCCCCCAGCTAACCCGGCAGATGACTTCCCAAGAGCTCTCTTCAAGTGGTAAATCGAGCTGTCGCCAGCTTCAACAGCCTGAAGAGGGATGGGACCGGTGACAAACACATCGAAAAAGGGCCAAGTTAGCTCGTGCTTCGTTTAATGGGATCGTTAAAGCAGAGTAAGTGGCTGTTTTGTCCCTGGTCCTGGTGAGGGACCGCGGTGGTCCCTGCTCAGGGTGATGAGCTCAGGGTGATCAGCACCTTTCTGATGCTCAGCTCTGCCTTCACCAGGTTTCCTGCAAGCTGGGAAACGATGTGCATCAGGCAGGTTTTTCTCCACACCTGGCTCCAACTCGCTGCCTTCCAGGCTGAGCCTGTCCGAGCCACGGGAGCACCCGAGGCTGGGCTTTCCGTCGAGACTGCACAGGCACCTTGGAATGCCAGCGCAGGGTGAGGCCGTATTAAAAACAGAGGGAAAGACAACTGCTTGGCGTCATCCTATTCCCTAATAGGATTCCTATCCGCACTGCCTGCCTTTCCAGCAGGCACTTGGCAGGGTGACGTGAGAGCTGCGTGGCTGGGTCACGCACTAAGGCATGGCCAGTCTCCAGGTGTCCTGCGCTTTCCCCCCCCCTACGTATTCACTCTCTTCTCCTCGCTTTCATCCTTTTTCCTCCCCTTTCTTTCCCTGTCCCTACCTATATATGTTTTTAATCTTTGCCTGCATCAGTGATGCCTGCAGGCAAAGCCTCCAGGGTTAGGCTCAGCAGGAAGAGGTGTGACCAGCAATCCCTTTGCTAGGGGCGTTCCTGCTGCTCGCCACTGGCTGAGGAAATCCCGGGGGGCAAACCCGGTTTTATTCTCAGGGTGCTGCTCACAGACGCTGTGAAGCCAGGTGCACTCCTCTCCTCCTCTCCTGGGCACGTCGCTCTCCCTTTCCCGGTGGTGATTGTGTTTGGACCCGTGCTGCAGGGAATGAATCTCGGTATAAAAATATCCATCCCTTTGAAAAGGCAGAGGGTCATATTTCTTTTAAACCATACCTCAGTCAACTTGTGAAAACCTGAAATATATCTGGACAAATCAGATTTATATGAAACAAGGAAAAATATAGCAATTTTGGAGGTATTAAATTGAAGGTTCAATGTAGTTGTTCTTGGGCTAACTGGTGCTCAGGAAAATGGGGTTTAGATCGTTTTCAGAGATTCCCCTTTCTTTGCTGACAGTCAGAGAAAAGGGGCAAGAGGCTATTGCTTGTGTTTGTTCCTAAAGCAAATAACGGTTGATAGGTCCAACTTTAGACCGACCGGTCTTGACAAGTTTCTCTGCAATTCTTTCTTGTGTGCAGTTTTTAGAAATCTTTGAACAGTGAGAAGCACAAAAGGTAGAAAGTTAACAAGACTCCACGGGGCTGTGAGATGGTACCTGACAAGGGAGGAGAGGTGCTCCTGCAACTAAAATAGGCGACACAGAAGGTGGTTTTGTGCTTGTCTGAGAAATTGGGAATCTTGTTACAGGCTAGGAAGGTCTGGTCTGCTCAGACATACAGTGTTCATAGCAAAAGCTTTGGTTTCATTAGCTGAATGTTTTCAGGAGGTTTCTTATAATTTTCAAATGTGTAATTTTAAAGTGAGTTTATTCTGAGAAATCAGTAGTACAACTCAGGTATTTTGCTGGGGAGTTGATTTTGGCTGTTTTTGTGATTATGAAACAATTGCTGGGGTGGGAGGGAGAATAAAAGCCCTTGCTTTGGTACACTGAAGAAAAGATGTCCTTTTCCACTCTCTATCTCCCTTGAAAGAACTTCTTCTGTTTTCTCTTTCCAAACCTGTGCAGGTAATTAACATTGATGATTTGTCCTTAAGAAGCAGCTTTGGCCTTGCATTTCAGAGAGAAATGTGGTTATTTTGGACTTAGCAAGTGTGCTTTAGGTTTTGATCCTCAGCTTTGGTTTTCTTGTTATTCATATTGATTGTTCCAATTTGTATGCTGTTTTGCTCTGTGAGTTGTTGATCTGTTTTGTTTCTAGTCTGTTTTTCAATAGACACAGGTTTCTAATTTTCTGTTTTCTTCTTAGACTTTCAGGTTTTATTTCAACACATGTTTTCCAGGATATTTCTCTCTCTGTGGCAAAGTTGTTGTATGATTATGTTGCTTACCTCTTCCTTCCTGGAAACAATGTTAACAGATATCATGGGAGGGATATCACCCTCCTCCTCTTAAATTTTATATAGAGCACTGCACTTAAGTCAGAAGCCGTATTCCCTTGCCCATGGATTTTCCTTTGCTGGAAGGGCCAATTCGTAAAGCAGATGGGAACTGTCAGCTTTGTGTTTCTTGGGAATATGTTCCAAAATATATCCTTTACCATGGTATCTTTTGCAAGGCTCTGATGTAGGAAAAAGCATTGGGATATTAAAACCCAGTTAATGGAAAACCATTAACACTCAACCTGGAAAGAGTGGGAAAACCTTGCAAAATCCTGCTGGCTAATAGTCCCTTGGTGAGAGGCATGTACAAAGGGGGCCTCCCTGCTCTCCTCTGCAGCCCTGGCATCATTCCTGGGTACCTCCAGAGCAGAAGGTTTACTTGTTGCGAGTACTGCATATGATGGGGAAGCAAAGAAGTGTGGAAGACACATGCAGCTCTGAGGGAGAAAGAGCTGGAAAGCAGAGGAAAATGCCCCTGGAGCATGGGGCTGTTGCTCTGATGTTCCCGTTCCTCCCTGTTGTTCTCCTCCGTTTTTAAACTCTCCAAATGCCCCAGAGGGAGCAAAGCAAATGGCATTGCCTCTGCCAGTGCTCAGTTCAGAACATAATTAAACCACTCTTTGGTCAAAAAAAAAGGCCTGGTTCTTTTTAGGACTTGTAGTCCTGCACTTTGGCAGAAAGCTGGGTAGCTTCTGCAGCCTGCCTACTCCATCAGTATTTGTGCTCTCTGGCCATGAATTTAAGAAAGATGTGCCAGAATTGATATTATCCTACTGGAATCAGGGGACTTGGGGAATACTTTAAAACCCGGTGAAAACATGGAAGCTGCAGTTCTCCAGTGAATGCCTGTTGGCCAGGGGCACCGTGTGTGCACGTGTGTGTGCGTGCACGGGCTCTCTTATTTTAAAAAACCTTTGGAGTGAGTTTTTTGGATACTTCAGACGTCCCTTTTTCTCACCCTCAGATTGTTCACCGCCTCCCCAGCAGAGTGACATATTGTTTGCAGTGGAATTTGACAGGCTCAGATGGCAGTAGCTGCTGCAAGATTTTTTAGTTCTTGTTGGTGCTACGACAGGTCTCAACAAATTCCCTCGCCCACTCGCCCGTGGTGCATAAGAAACTTTCTCTAGTGCGAGGGGAGCTTGCCCATCAGTTTTGTCAAAATCTCAGCTTTCCTTTAACCATGATGCAGAAATTCTGGCGTTCTGAATGTGACACAGATCTGCTCTACGGCAGTGATGTTTGCAGATTCGGCAAGGCAGACAGACAAAGGCGAGTGAAACGTGAGCTCCCAAATAACCCTGTCTTGGCTTCTGATGGAAGTGAACTGCCTGGGGCATGCATGGGAAGAGGCTGTGGGTTTCTGCCAAGGAGATGTGGCCCCATTCTTTGTGCTGTGTTCAGTGCCCCCGTGTAAGTCCCTCCCCTCTTTTTCTGTCTCTTTGTCACGTTTTCAGGTGACAGACCTGCAAACCCACCCATCCTACCCCAAATACCAGGAGGACACAACATGAGCTGTTCCCCCGCTTGTGTGTGAGATGGTGTTTCTGCTGGCCACCTCTAGGCATCTTCTTTAGGATGAGCAGAAATTTGCCCTGAAAGACCCTGGTTTTGTCTGCTGTATCTGCAGAGGAGCCCCCACTCATGGGGGGGCATCCTGGGCTTGGCATCCCTTTGGTGTGGGACTGCTCAGGGTGACAGTGGCAGGCATGGCTCTTTTTCTGAGAAGAGATGCTTATTCTGAGGCTGAGGACATCTCCATGTCCCTTGTATTCCTGTAAGAGTGAAGGCTCTGGAAAACTAGAGGAGACATTTTCCAAAGCCATGAGCTTTGCACCTTTTCTCCCACGAGCCTTGGACTTTGGGAGTGCGGCATTCACACCAAGCCATAAGTATTTCATGTTTGATTTAGGCTCAGCCTCACAAGGTTATTTTCAAGCAGTGGTCCTGGGGCTGTCACACTCTCAGGCTTTTCCTTGGCATAAACAGCATTAGCCCAAGGGTGGCCCTCATCTGTGCCAGATGCCCACAGCCATGGCAGCAGGAAATCAATGGGGCGTGGGGATATTCCCCGCCACTGCTCGCCGCTGCTAATAGCTGTGGTGTAGGAGTCCCTGTGGCATTTCCACATTACCTGGAGATTTCCCAAGGCAGGAGAAATCCTAAGGATAATTAAGCCTGTTTTATTTAGGGCTGAGCTGAGCCATCAAAGTGGCATAAAGCAGCCTAAATGGACCAGAGGATCTGGCACCTTATGCGAAAACTAATCATTTTCTGAGGTGGTCTGATAATTTCCGAGGAGGATATAAAATAATTCACACCCACATGTAGCTTTTAATGAGTAGAAAGGCCTTTCTGCTGCATGTTCTGGAATTGTACTCTTTTTTATGAAAAAAAAAATTTAAAAAGCAACCCAATGATGCTTGCATGCAACAAAGCGAGAGGGAGGCTTGGGGCAGTGTCTTTGTTGCTGTTTTCGTCAGGGTTAAGGGCTCAGTGACCATTTGGAAACCTTTTATGGGCAAACTGGCTAGCAGCCAGTACTGCAAATTTGCACTCCTGACTTTTTGATTAGTCAGTAGTCCATCAACAGCAGTAGAAACCTGAGAAACATTTGCAGCTAACCACGTGAAAAGCAGGTGTAATAAATCAGGTTGTTCAGGTTTAGTCCCAATTGGGAAATGTGTGGATGGAGGTAGAAATGTTTCCCTACTCCTCTGCTGGTGTAGCAGAATGCCTGCTGCTTTGCCCCAGTCCCTCTTTCCAGCAGGATTTCAGCTTATAACAGTGATTGCATTCCCAACGTTTTCTTCTAAGATCTGCAGTGAAATTGTGTGAATGACAACCATTCATCCGTCTCATTGCAGGATCAGGACCATGGCGTGGACTTTCAAATCTTAAGGAGCGAGCCCTTAATTGCTCTGGCTGTGCTAAGTGGAAGGAGCTCTCTCTGTGCCAGTGCCCTGATGGCAGCAGAGGCATCTTTCCTATTTATTTGCCTCTGTCCCACGGGAGTCTGGAGTGTGTGTCTGTGTGTGTGTGGAGGGGGTGACCAGAACTGTGCTCCCTGGATCCTGCCATGTCCGTGCCCAGGCTTTTCCCAGGAGCAAATCAGCAGAGCTAGTGACAGCAGAAGCCATGAAAAGACCGTGCCAGATGTGAGCCTGCTCTCTAATACTTTATGAACGCTAAGTCTGCTTTTTCTTCAGGGGGAGGGCGGCTCTCTGGCTGTATTGTTGCTTGTTATTTATCACGTGTACGGTATGCACAATACTGGAACAGTGGTGTTGTTAATAAAAGTTGCAAAGTTGCATCCTGGAGATATATTCTGGGAGGGGAGATCCGAGAGAGAAACAGAAAGCAGGAGGGAAGTGTTGGTGCCATGGAAATGGACCCATGTTACAGACCATGGAAGAGCTTCAGGAGCATATTTAAATTACATTTTATTATTTTTTCCTTCTGGGTGGACTACTGAACCAAAATGCTAATAGTGGGCTAGAATTTTATAACAGCTGCACAAGAATTCTCTCTCTCTCAAGTTACGACATTTTAGAATTAAACAAAATCTCCCTTTGTCCCTCAAGATGAATATGTGAGTTGTAATCTCAGGAAAAAATTAGGGAATGTGTCTTCCAATCTCAGCAAGTGGCAATTTACAGTCTTGGGAGCATAAGGGTGGATGGGACAGGTGTCTCAGAGGGGACACGTCGCACTGAGTCCCCATCAAGCGACATCCAGCCGCCACAGCCATACAGTGACTCAGTTCTGCATTGCCTTGCCTGTAGTTAATCAGAGACCTTCAAACTCTGGCCCAGCAGCTCAATTGCTTTCCCAGGTATTAAAATAACAAAAGAACTACTGAAATAGGCAGAAGAAAGTGGAGCTCCTCAACACCCCCAGCATCAGGCAGGCAGCAAGAGCAGACACATCCAGGGATGGTTTGCCTGCTAGGTGCTGAGAGTTGTCAGTGGTGGATATTTGGCAAAAAACCCTTTTTATAGCAGTTTTAAGAAAAAATTAGTAATAACTAAGCAAACTGCTGAAACCAATTGAGCTGTGCAAGGGAATAACAACAAAACAAAAAGCCCAGTGTGTGTCTGTTGCCTGGGGCAAGCTACAGCTGATGGATAAAGTGACAGACGAATCCTTCCCTCATTTCCATTTTAATCTCTGTCTACTAATTGTCATCAATATCATCAGGGTCACTAGATCACTAGTGCGAGTCTACAGCCTTCCACAGGAACCACAGCTTTATGCCTGCCTGGCCCCCAGGGCTTTGCCCCCTTGCTAACCTGGGCTCTACCGGGGGATGCCTGAAAGGGGGGAGGAAGGGCCCTTGGAGCTGAGGTGGGGTGGGTGATGTTTCCCAGTGTCACACGGAAGAGGCTACTACTAGTGTCCGGCATTAAAATACAGGACAATCACAGCCGTCTTTGAAATGAAAATTACTCGTACTCCCTTTATGGCCAGGCCAGCATTTGAACACAGGGCAGCTGGGAATCCAACTCCCATTGGAAGAAAGGGCTCATTCCGACTCTTAAATCAATGAGTGTGTGATGAAAGCGCACTTTGGATCAGACCCAAGGAGGACAGAGTCAAAGCTTTTTGTAGGTCTCTGCCTGCTTTCCTTCCTTACTCTGGTGAGTGTGACACATGTGACGTGCCATACGAGTACTCAAGGGGGTCTCTGCTGGTGACCAATCCGGCAGTCCCTTGGAATTTTGTTCCATCACCCCCCGCCCAGGAATGGCGCCGCACAGCATTGGGAAGATAATGTTTAACCCAGGGGCTCCAAGCCAAATCCTGGCCTCTGCACACAGCTTGAGCACAAATTGTGCTCATAGCAACTACGCAGCAACTTGCTAGGTTGGAAACTTCCCATCCCCACTTGGAGGTAGCCATGTGGTCCTCTGCTTCTGCTGCTAAAAAGTAATAGATTTCTGGCATTTGTGCCTTTATCCTGCACCCGGTCCTCCCTGCTTTGTAGGTATTGTGATTCGGACAAGGCTCTAGGTTGTACATATCGGAATTTTGGAATTGCTCCCTCGTAACAATTTTAAACTTTTTTTTTTTTTTTAACTCTGTGTATTTGTGTATTCTCCTTCTTCTCTTACTAACTCACTCTTTCTACTTTCTCCGCTCCTGTTCCTTTGTGTCATCCTCTCAAAGTCTCAACATCGCTTTGGTGGTACCATCTTCATCTCATCTCCAAATCTCCCTCGTTTCTCCGGAGTTACACTTTTCCTTGGACTTCCCAAATACTTTCTTTACAATCATTCCTTGGCAGATCAGCTTCTTATTCCTTCTCCCACCTGGTAACCATTTCTTCAGCAGGAGACGTGAGGATAAAAAGTGTGCTTTTCTTAGTTCTGCTGTTGATTTGGGATCAAAGGGGAGTTCACAGTAGCTGCAGTCAGCTCCTCTGTTCATGCAGCTGTAGCTGGTGACAAGGACCCTGCAGGCTCTGAAGCACATCCATCCTTCATTTGAAATGGTGACCCTGTTTTAGGATGCTGCATGGTTTTGAGGTTCCACATTTGCAAGGTGGTGCCTCTGCTGCTGGAGGGGAGGCGCAGTGATCCTTGAGAGGGTCATCGTGGCCTCAAGGTGCTCCTCTGTGGCTTGCTACACTGTTGCTCGTGCATTTTGAGTCATCCAGTGAATTAGGAAGGGACTGCAATGTTATAATGCCTCTGTGTGTGTGTCCCTGTGGATGTGTGGGATTTTGCCGCTGCTCTGTGCTGCAAATCCATAAGGAATGGCTGATGCCACCTGAGCTCTGACCAGGATAGGGAGAGGCAGAGAGGCAACACAAAAATTACCCTGTGAAGCCATCTGCTGCAAATCTTCCCAGAGGAAGATTTGGAATCCCCCTGCTCTTGCGATGGAAATCTTCAGAGGCCCATGCCCCGCAAGCCGCAGTCCCCGCGGCTGCAGCTCCAGATCTTTGGAGCTTATTGGTAACATATTTGCAAAGCTGCCCTGCTGTGATCACTGATCTCTGCCAGCTTAAATTTGGGAAAATGCTTTACACAGCCTTTCCTCCTGCAACCCCTGCAGGTCTATATGCAGGGAAAGAAAGATTTAGTGTTTGAGCATAAGCACTGGTCAGCCAATCTGCAGCGTATCTTCTTGAAAACCCAAAACAGGTGCTCTTGGGCCATCAAAGTCTTGAAGCAGTTAAACTTCCTTTCACCTCTGTTGCAGTTCCTTTAAAAGAAATAGAGAGATCTTCAAAAGGTGGAAGGGTGGCAGGCCAGAAACGTAAAGCGTGTGCAATCACTCAGATACAAGTGGCACCACTAAAAATTGCCTTCATATATCAGCTTATGGTTTACACACTGTGGCAGAAAGGACGCTAAAAGGTCAGCAGAAAAAAAATATATATGTCAAGCCTGGAGCTGTGACTCCAAAGGTGTGGAAAGACATGATCTGAGAAGGGTTCTAGAGGGACTGGATAAGTGCTTGATATGGCAGGATTTTTTACTTTATTTTATTTTATTTTTTTTGCAAGAAAGCTGCTTGCAAACGTCAGCACAGAAGCCAAGGTATATACTCGCAGTAACCTCTTGCTACGACCCCTGGTGACAAGACGGATAGTTCCATTCATCTGTGGGTGAACAGCACAGGCTCTCTGCATTTTTTACTTGAAGCCCTGGATGAATTTGTTTGCAGAGGGGAATGTCACCATTGTGAATGCTCTGATCACTCATGTGCCCATAGTGAAGTCAGTGGTAGGGAAGGAGCGGGGGAAAGAGGGGGGCAGAGCAGGAGGAGAGCAGGCTTCTCTCTGGGGGTCTGGGGGATGCCAGCTTACATCCAGCAAAACATCTCCAACCAAACATTAATGGAGGATGTGACTTCGAAACAGAGGGATCAGCAAGTATGCTGTAAATTAATAATGTGCCCTTTTAGTAGCAATTGCTTTATGAAAATAGGTAGGGCTTTTTTTCCCTCCTCCTAGTAGAAACAGCTCTGAAATAAGTGGGTCTCACTGGAGTTTAGTTTAAGACTGACCCCTTACTTTATTAACCGTGTAACATTTTAAGGTTGTTTTTTCCTCTCTGTCTCCTCCAGCAAGTCTCTATTGATCACTGTTTACAGTTATAATCCCTTTCAAATTTATCATCCATGACTAACACCACACGTATTGATTGGTGCTGACGGATGTCCCTGTATGGTGTATACCCACAGTGATTCTGGCTAGTGAAGTACAGTAGATATATTTTTTTTCTCTCCTTCATTTGCTTTTTATAGCTTTCTGCTCCCTCCCTTTTGTTCTCAGTCTGAATAACCTATTTCACACAAACACCGTGGGATTAACATGTCTAAATTTAGGACAATTTCTTTATTCTTGATGAGGAACAGGAAGGAAAGGAATGGGTGATGGTGGGGTTTGGGTTTTGTTGTTTTTTCACCTCAACTGGGAAGCTACTGGAAGGAGACAGGCCCTATAGGAGATCAGATTTATGAGGGACATCCACATGTCTTAACCTAAAGCCTAAAGTAACAAAGATGTAAGGACTAGTTTTTTTAGGGACAAATTAGATGTCACTGGTGACTAAGGACAACGTGTCCGAAATCTGGACTATAAATGGAGTCATTTGTCAACAATGCATTTTTGCTTGCCTGCTGCAACATTTCCTCCATCTCTTGTTGGCCAGAAATAGAGCTTAAGGTTAATCTCTCTTCTGAGCCACCTTGGTTTAACTTGAATTAACAAACCTAAACCCAAATAACTAAACAAACCAAAAGCCCCTAGACTCAGATGTCCTCAAGGATTTTACTACGATAGCACCACAAAATTTCTGTTCCTTAAAGTTTTTGTTTTGCTCTTGTTAAGCCAAAGCTGTGAACTTTACCTTTCAAAAGCTGGGTTCCTTTCATACTTGAATAACCCATTTGTAACTTACTTTTTTTTTTTTTTTTTTTTTTGGTGTGCTTTATGCAATGGTTTTAATACATGTTCTTGTACATGCATTTTATTTGGGGGTAATAAGGCAGCAAGTATAAGACAGAGTTGTTAAATCTCAGTAAAAACATTTTTTATATTAATTTGGCATTTATTTAATATACAACCACTGTCTTATTAAATCTAACTATTTAGATTTAATAGGATAGTTTATTGTATTATAGCATTACTACTACAATGCTACAGTTATGGTTGAAAAGGCATTTTCATTATAAACTCCTGTTTGCAGGTGCTTATAACTTCCCGAAGTACAGCACCTCTTTCATTTGAATGTGAAATCACTCACTGCACTTCTCAATTTTTTTCTTTGATCTCCATCTTCTTCTCAGATACAAGGACGTTTAGATGTCAAAAAGAAAAAGAAAAGAAGAAAAGCAGCAGTTACTGAGGAGCAGCAGCCTTAGAGGTGAGAATCAAAATTCACCAAAGTAGTGGTTCAGAGTTAGAGTTTAGGAAAATCTGGACGTTGGTCAAGTTGCTATGCCCACATCTGGTAAAGCACAAAGTTGGCAATTTGCTCAGGAACATGCAGTGCCATTAAAGGAAAAGAAAGAAAATTCTCTTCTGTGTGTGCATTTCTCCCTCACCTTGAAGGCAAACAGATTTGTCTGGTGAGAGGTGCTCAGGACTGGACCAGGGGTCAGTGTACTTACTGCTGAGCTGGGTTAATGACCAGGTTTTATGATGAGCAAACAGGGCCTGCCCTCAGGAAATGGATACGTTTCTGTGCCATGGCCCAGCCATGCCTCTCAGAGGGTGGGCATACACTGGTGACATCCACAGTGGCCACCCAGCTTTGCTCTGGTGTCACCCTGAGCTGACCCTTACAGCACCACCCATCTTTAGTAAATGTAATATTTAATTGCTTTCTGGGCTGAGACCACTTGTAAACAAACCTTAGCCTCAACAGGGACTTTATAGTTAAATAAATAAATGCTGACAAAGAAAGACCGGAGACACAAAAGCCTCAAACAGGAGCACAGCACTAAACTGCCCCATAAAACCTGTGTAAAGAGATTATTTCATGGTGTCACAACAGCAGACTTCTTGCTTTTCCACAGGCTGAGTTTGCACGTGGCATAATTTTCCTTTATTTCAGTCCTGGCCTGGAAACTCCTGCTGGAGTGGCACTGAGCAGAGGGTTGGTTGGTTTGTTTGTTTTTTTAATTATCAGGAGGCTTAGACAAATTTCTCATTTAGTGGTGGGAAGATCAGTGCAGGAAGAGGGACATGTGACACTGTTACAAAGGGTGCAGCCTGTTCTTGCTGCTGTAGAACATGAGCTGAGCAGAAAGCAATTCTTTGAAAGCACAGAATTTTGGTAGAACTCTTCCAGATCTATGCAGCAATTCAATCCTTTTGCTTAGGTCTGAACATTAAGGCTTTCCTGAGAATGCAAGTAGAGGTAGGTGAATTCATCAAGACAGGAGTTGTTGTCTCCTGCTCTGGTATAATCCATTCTGGGTTTAGGAATACTTATAGTTTCCTCAAATAAACATCCTTAACTCCACTCAAAAATAAAAGGGTTTGTAGCTCCAAGCCTGCTGCCCTGAAAGTCCTCCCTGCAGCCCTGGCAAGGCTGACAATTAAAGTTGTTTTCAAGGAAAAACCGATAAATTAGGCAAACTTTTGTGGCAGGACTTGAATTTTCTGCAGATTATTCTATGAAATTTTCACTATTGAAAATCCTCATGCAAAATCCTTCTAATGTTCCTCAAGTGCACATCCAGTGACCACAGTGGTAACTGCTGCCTCCATCCAAATGGAAAAAAATGCAATAATTTAAAGCAGCAGCTACAAATAAATGTATTAAATGGAAGATGATCACACACAGCTCTGAGCAGCTCCTGAATTTTCAGCGAACTTGTTCTGCATTAGCACTGTTTCAGCCTATTCTACTGGGGATTTTTTGCTGTACAGGTAGGCTTGACCTCTCTTTGCCAGTTTTAATTTTCCTGCTGTTTTTCAGTAGCTCTGTGGTCATGTTTCTAGCAAAGGAGCACTATAAATGGATTAATGAGTGTCATGAGGAAATAGGAAACTGTCTCCTTGATTTTTTTTTTTTACTGTCTTAGTAAACATAAGTATTTAAAAAATCCTGAAGATACAAGAACTGGGAATTTTCTATTTTTATTTTTCCTTTGGTGAGGATCATTTAAAAATACCCATTTTTGTGTAATGCCACGCGACTTGGCATGCTTCAGATTGTAGTTAGTCACTTTTTGGTAGAATTCTCTTACGGAAAAATGTGTGCATGCCATTTTAAAATCATACTCAAACATATGGAAAATCCTTTGTGCTTGTAAAAAGTGGAAATCTGGGCAAAAAATGGGCTAGCTTTATCTTAAATCCAGTCAATTTTGTTGTAAATGTAACTGGAGCAGAGCTTGGTTTGTGGAGAGAGAAATTCATCTAGAATTCATCATTTCCTGGCTGGGCAGACCTGTTTTGAAATTTGAAATAAAACACAAAGAGGAGAAGTGAAACACCTCTCTTGGATTTACTTTTCTGGTAATGAAGTGAACCCTGGACTTTTCATGGGCCTGGATTGTCCTGTCATTGAGCCCAGAAATCTCCCAGGATTTTGGACCAATTCCAGCCAAGGGAGGGTCTGGAAATACCAATATTAAACTGCAGATCACTGGGGATGGTGCAGATGTTGATTGGGAAAAGTCTATGGAAACTTCCTTGGAAGAAGGAATGATTGTCAAGTAATTTGTGTAATGATATCTTAAAGTCACTTGATTGAACTGGAACATCAAGAGGAAAAAGAATCCTTCTCCACATTAAAAAAAATAAATTAATTAATCATAATAATTCAGACTTTTATATTTTCTAATGGTAAAACATTTTGGTTGTTTCAGATGCCAGCCTTTTCAGCTCATTGCTTCTCCATGTGGCCAGAAGATTGTCGTGACCTCTACACAGCTCAGCCTTGGATGGAACTTCTTACAGGTCCGTATTTTTTACTCTCTTGGGAAATGCATTTTCACATATTTGTTGCCTGTGTCTTTTCTTTTCACTTCTTTTCTTCCTTTTTTTTGGCTTTTCTATTTTTTCCAACCTCAGAGGTAGCAATCCTACTGCTATTAGCAAGATGTCTATTATAGTGTCATTAAAAAAGCTATAGTCAGAGCGTGGAATGACTCACATCATGGAGGAGTTAATAATTCACTGTAATAAAAGTATAAAGTTTTATGATAAACCACTCTCAGGGGAGTTAAATATAATCCTTAGCGGGTCACACACTGACTACAAAGCTTACATTTGTAATGGTAATTTGAATTTACTACATCGCCTTTAGTTTTTAAGCGTTTGTATGTCATTAGACCTTATAAATTGATTTATATATTCAACTCCAGTATAATTCTACATAAAGGCACAATAAATTTTATGGATTATAGATATGGCATCTAAAACAGTTTAGAAAAATAATTTTATTAAATTCACTTAAACGGCGGTGATGAACAGCGACGAGGACGCCAGGCTGGCTCAACTTGTGAGAACTCCACAAGGCAGGCAGGGAGCTGGGGACAACGGTGGTGGGGACAGTGGGAGGGGACTGGGCCACCACTGCTCACCCAAGTTCTCACTGAAGTCTTCAGTGTCAGCAGGTGCTGATGCTTCACACAGCCACGACTGTCACTGATCAGGGCCCCCGTGCTGCTCCAAAACTCCATCTCCTACTGGGACATGTGGCGTCCCCGTGGCCAGGGCCTCCCTTAATACCCTGCTGGTGACATTGCTGGTAAATGTACAAGATCACCTGCAGGAAGGGATTGTGTTTGTGCCATAAACTAGTCCCTTCTTCCTAAAATCAGGCTGCACTGTAGGTTGGCTTCAGCAGGATGTCTTTCCTCAGCACTTTGCCTCCTCTGCACTCTTTATCAGGAATAGCTGGTGAACAATGAAAAGATCTTTTCTTTCTTCCCCCCTGCTTGGATTCAGCAAATATATTCATAAGAGAAGCCATTAAAAATGTTCATTTTGAACATTCTTTATTGATGCAATTTCAGCAGAGCTGACTGTGAGGAAGTCACTTTTGGTATTTTGCCCTGATATGGCAGATCCTGCTCAGAGCCCTCATCCTGTGAAAACTTCTGTTTGTATTCCCAAGCATGTGGAGCAGTCCCTGAAAGCAGTACAGGACACAGCTCAGAAACACTTGATAAACTTCCCCGTCTGTTTCTTAAGTGGTTTGAAATAAACAACTAGCTTTTTAATGCTGCTTTTCCTAAAGTCGGTGTAATTTCAGTGCTGATCTCCAACCCCCTTTGTCTAATCCGCTGTGTAATCTTTCCCATAACAAACCTAAAAAAGATCCTTGTATTCCCTGGTGGGCAGTTATCAGTGTATTCCCCATCGCACTCACACATTAGCAAAGCTTTATCCCATCATCGCTCTGCTTTTGAAAGCATTGAGGTAAATCTCAGGTGGCATCCTGCACTCAGTGGGTGTGTCACTGATGAAATGACCCAGCCAGCTGGACAGGTTTATGTACAGTTTACTGGAAGTGTATTAAATGTGTCTCGGGAAATGATTCTTTAAAACGTTCTCACTGCCTGTGCAGTAAAGATTAAGACCTTGGCATGAAACAGGGAAAAAATTAAATAATTTTCAGAAGCTTGTTGTGAAATAATGATACTAACTGTACCTTAAACTCACCAAAGGATGAGCATTTAGGTTAAATTCCTACTCCTCCCTTGACTAATTCCCATAATAATTTGGCCATCTCTGAAACTTGAAGGCTGAATTTGAGCCCTGGCACAAGCACACTGAGTCCTGCTTTAATCCCTCTCAGTCAGTTTGCTCAGACAAATGCAGGATTACATTGGCAAAAACCAGAACTTGCAGGTGGGCAAGCTCTTGGGAAAATAAACACTGTTATTTTCATGTAATTATTTTTGATATTCCAATTCCTCTGCTTATATTCATTGGCTTAAATACAGAGAGGGCAGTACTTAGGCTGCCTCATAGATTTTGTTTGTGCCTGAATTTCCTAAGCCACTCGAGGACTTTACAATCTCCTTGCTTAACATGCAGTTAGCTTTAGATGTTACTGCGCCAGACTTTCTAAATTATTATTATTTGTGCCTTTTGTATCTACCTGTACTTCACCATGACTGCCTCATTTGGTTGCCTGGAGCACCGAGGGGCAGCGTGGCTGGAGTTCTCCATAGAGGGGTAGCAAGGGGACCTGTCTGCCACAGCAATGGGGCTTGCCTGGCTTCTGAAGTGCCTCCAGGGCTGTTGGCATAGAGAACAGTGATCAGGATAAATGGAAAAAGTGGATGTGATGCCCCTCTGCCCCCAAACACCAGGGTTGCAATGGGTGGGAAGTGCAGCGGGTGCCACAGGCTGCACGAGATGCCAAGGGGATGGCAGCCAAGGGGCTTGGAGCATCTTCCAGTTTTAGCCTCTAAAATTATGCTGGGATAAACTGCTTTCTGCAGTATCCTTGAACATTTGCTCTGCAGCAAATAAAGGCATTAAGTCCTTCCTCCTCTTCCAAATACACAATTTAGAAATAAAAGGTAATAACAGACGATATACAAACACTGAAATTTCCATTCTTCACAGATTAAATGATCCTTGCTGCAGATCATGAAAAGAGCCATTAGTGAGAGAGGGAGGGGGGCAGGGGGACACTTTGTGTAGTAACAAGCAGTATATTCTGTGCTTTAATAAGAGGGAAGCTGATGGAGACCTGCAGCATTTAAAATCACAGTGAGCACAGCAGGTTGATTTTTGCCAGAGCAGGATGAGTGCAGGGGAACAGAGGTGAGAGAGATGAGGAGCAGAGCTGGCAGTGACCAGGTGCCCTCCTTAGAGTTTCATGAGTTTGTAATTTCAGGGTTTGTTTTTGTTTAAAAAAAGTATTTCAGCCTTCCCAGACGGGTCCTTGGGCTTCCCCTTCTCATGAATTCAGGCACATTTTGAAGAAAGTATTTCATCTCCTGTTCAAGTCAATAGTAACTGTTGTTTAGTACTGGATTATATAAAGCTATTTCATAGGGTTATGGAATTAAAAAGAGTAGTTAGGATGTCTTTATAGCAGGCAAAGAGTTAATGGCTTCAAGTTGAGATGGAATAATTACTGTCTGGACTGATTCACTGTTTTATTTCTATGATGTTTGAAAATCTAATAAATCATTTTACTTTTATCTTGAGAGATAATGCTTTCATTAGGAAAATTAGAGGCTTCATTATAATGTTTATCATGAGCTGTAAGCTTCTTTCCAATTTTTTTTTCCAAAGTTTTAGGATTCCACAGTTCACTTTTGCCAGGTTTTAATTTTCTTTATCAAGTTTTCATTTTCTTTGTCATTCCTAAGTGATTGCAGCAGCATAGCAGTGGGCTGGATCAGACCTGGGGCCTGCTTTGGAGGTGCCACCCATGCTATTTACCTGGGGAACTGTAGATGTTTTGGAAAATCGGGTTGAAAGCTCTTTAGGCTCTTAGATGTACAGATACAGAGACTGGAGGAGATTGCAAAGATCTTTTACTCTCAGATTCTGGAAAATTCAGATTAGAAGACCCCTCCCAGCACCAGGTGAGAACCATTTTTTCCTGCCAATGCAGTGCTGACCACTTGCTTGATAAGCTCCAATTTGGCTTGAATGTGCAATTTTCAAACCTTTGCTCCTGTGCAGAGTGTTGGTTTTTGCTAAGAAAGCTCACAGTCATGGTGTGGGCTGAGGCTTGTGTTCACTCTTGGCCCGGCCTGGCTGTGGATTAAAAACCTCTTGGCTGCCCTCAGGTTTGATGGTTTGCCATTAATGCAGATTTGTGGCGTGGGCACCAGGGCCAAAGGAGCGCCTCAGCTGCAGCAGGTCAGTCTAACACCCACTCCAGTTCCCTGCAGAAAAATCCTTCACTGCTGCCTCGAGTGCAGAGTTCTCCTATATCCAGCCACAAGCAATGTCACAAGGCTCTGACTCCAGTGTAGTGTTTGCAAGCCCATTTCAGTCCTCATTGCTAATTATGTTTGTTTGAAAATGCTTAAAGTGGTTGTAAAAAACCCCCAAACACAACACAAAAAATGGCATCTTAATCTGGAAGATGCTTCCTTCCCCATACGACATCTGTAAGCTCTACATACTCACCACTTAGGCTGATTGCTTCCACAATTAATGTGCTTTGGGTTTGTGATTCTGTAATCATCCACTGCATTGCAAAATGCACAGCATATATTGAAAAGTGTCTATAATATGTTTTAAAAGGAATTCTTAACTAAGCTCTGACCTTGACACATTGTGAAGGTGAAGAGGATCAATCACAGATGAAAGGAGGGGAGCTCTCAGAGGACGTGTGTACCTGATATTTTCTAGGTGCAGTTCTGGATCTGTATTTATTGGTATTTATCTCTGAAAGCTCAGACAAGTGGAGATACTGTAATTGATTTTATTTGAAAGTGAGTGAGAGATGGGGTCAAATGGGAGCTTTTGGATTTCCTGCTTTTATTTTTCTACCTATATAGAACCAAGATTTTTACTGGGGGTGCTTAATTCACATTTTTTTCAGCCAACTGTGTGAATGGGAGCCTCCAGCAAAGCAAACTCCACCTTTCCTAGCTTCAAATGAGCTGGGAAAGATCCTCATCCTGCCAACTCATCCTTAATTGGCCTATATAGTAAGAAGCAATTAAAACTAAAGGCCTGATTAATAAAAAAATGTACATTGTGTTTATGTGTCTGTCTGTGTAGGGGCTTTTGGAGCAAGAAGTGCAAGAGGCACATTAGCTCCCAGTGCAGCTTTCTCCAATTTATTCCTTCCTTCTTTTTTTTTTTTTTTTCTGAGTTACAACTGATGTTTTCTCCTAGGTTCCTCTGCAAGTGAGTGTGAGAGAATCCTGGAATATCCTGGGTAGGAAAGGGACTCACAAGGTTCACCCATGTCTGAATAGATGGAGGTGTTTGGTGTAAACCTTCTAGACAAAAAGTAAAGTTTAGACAATATGTGAAAATGTCCAAACAAAAGCTAATGGCTGTGAGTCAGCAGTGCTGGCTTCTGTTAGCTGATTGATTTTCAGCAAGCCACTGGCTTGCTAGACAGGTTGTGAAAGATCTTTGCTGGCTCTGCTGGGCGTGCAAAGCCTGCAGTTTCTTTCTCTCTTTTTCTAAAAGAGGAAAAATAAAACAATGTTAAATAGTTAATGCACAGAAGAAAAGGAATAGAGGAGAATCATCTGCCTAATGCTGAAGTTCATGCAAAGCCTCAATTTGAGTAATTTGAGTTTTTTCCCTTACCTTCTTTTCAGATGCTTGTTTAATAACCGGATGCATAAGTGAATTGAAATATATGATTGCGATTCCTGCAATTCTTTGGTTTTTTCTCCCCTCTTGATTTTTTTCCAGGTAATTTTCTGTGTGGGGTTGTTTTTGTGTTCGTTTGCTTTATTTTTTTTTTCTGCAAAGATTGTTAGGATATAATTTTTGTGAGTCCTGGCTGCAGAAGGCTGCACAGAACTGCGCGGTATAAAGCTGAATCATGTTCATTCTGTTGTGAAACACCTGTAACTTCTAGAATGACCCCCACTGCAAACACCTCAGGGTCAAGTTTTGTTGGAGGTGCTTCCATCCAGTTAGGTTGAAATCACCAGTTTGCTTCAAAATACCGCAGGAAAGCTGAGTAGTTTTCTTGCTGTTGCTACGCCCCAGCTTGGCAGCCGGGTTGTTTTTTGGTTCTTCCCAAAACAATCCAGCTCAGGTACGGATCCTGGCTGCTTCCCATCTGCTCCATGGCAGTGCTAATGCCACAGCCCTCGGTGGTGTTCAGCACCATCGGGAAGGTCTCCCCTTGTGCCAGGAAAACAAGGGACCGTGTTTCCAGGTGCGGTGCCAGCCCGGCGCTAACCATACGGTGTTTAGTGCCGAGGGAAAAACTACCCTCTGGGGCAAGGAGAGGTGGCCTCGGGTCCACCTTCGGGATCGGAATCTGATAAACAGTTTCAAATGTCCGTGGCCTGTTGCTGGTAATTAAAACGTAATGACAGATCCGTGCTGATACTATCAAGGTGCTTTTGTCCCGGGAACCCTGCATTAAGAGGAGCCGCAACAGCAGTTTTGCTTGTTACCTCTTCCTACTGTTACAGTTAAATAGTTCATGGCCATTGGCTTCCCCAGCAGGAATGTGCACTGCCCTCTGCATGGGTTTCATGCACAATCACCAGGAATGTGAGTGCGTCTTAAATGTTCGAATGTTCAAACGTTTGTTAACCAGCATTCCTGGCCGCACACTCCATAGGCGCTCATCTGTTTGTGCATCTTTACATCCAGACCTGGAGCCCTTAAAATTTATCTGTTAACTTCTGGAGAGAGGAGGAAAATCTCTATAAACGGGTTAAAGTTCAAAACGAAGGCACTCGGTCAGAGAAATATCAATATGCAGCTGTCAGGAGAACTGACATCCTGAGTCACAAAAATACATTTTTGGTTTGGGGGGGGGAGTTAACTTCTTCCGTTATAAATGATTAAAACCACATGATCTGTCATGGAGATAATAATAACAGTCACCTTGTTAAAAAGAACAGCAATTGCTTTATTCTCATGTTGTTGTTTTTTGTGCCCTGGAAAGAAAAGAAGCCAAATGAGAGTGTTTCAGATGTTTTGGTGAGTGAGTGCCTTCAAAGAAGTTTTGAAGCCCTTTTCCGTCCTGTTCTGTAGAGGTCAGCAAGTTTGAGGAATTACAGGCACTAAGTGAAAATGAAAACATCAAGAGGCTTGCTGTCTATCACAAGTATCACTAAATCTTTTTGAACAACCCTGGGCAGTGAATTATGGAAGCATGGAATTGACTTACAGTTTATTTCTAGTAACAGTCAGTTACTATGTCAAATCCAAAACCATTCAGAAAAGCCTATAAAAATGTATGACAAACTAACCAGCAACCTCTCGATCTTTTTACATGTGTTTGATTTTGGAGAATGTCTCGCTAGCACTGGTGGAAATGAACAGACAGGACATTTTCATGAGGCTGTATTTTTATTTCCCCCCCCTCGTTCGTGTTGTTTGGCATCAGAGAAAGCCTCTGGAGTAGCTTTGCTGGAGGAAGACAATATGGTGTGTGGGCAGGGGAATGGCACAGCTCTTGCTCCTGCCTCCCTTGGTGATGATCTTCCCCTCAACGAGTGAATGTTCTCCTGGCAGTCTCCCAAACCTTATTTCAAGGGGCCTTGTGAACACCTGGGAACCTTTTAGCAAAGGTGTTGCACCAGCCATGCTCTCCCCAAGGTAAGAGAGAGGAGGAGAGGTCCTGTGGGATGAGTGCTGGCTCAGTGAGGATCTCATGGACATGTCTGTCACCTGCCTGAGTCTGTGGGGCTGATCTGCGGTTGGCAGAGAGGAAAGATAAAAACTTGGGTGTTCATGTGACCTTATGGCTTTGTGGAGCAGGCAGGAGGGTTTCTCCTGGCTGCTTAAAATGCATTTTTTTAAAAACACATGGTGCTGTTTCTAAAAGTTGGGGGAGGTCAGGTTATTTCTGGGCAGCTCAGGTGTCTGGGGAACAGAGGGTATTTCAAAACAGCTCCATTGTGTTTCCCCTGCTATGAGTCCCTGCTTCCTATTTCCCCCAGAGGACTCCTGGGAAGTGGCTTTTCCCTAAAGGTGCTGCTAGATCTGAAACATGTTGATGTTGTAGCTTTTCAGGAGAGGCCTTTCCAGTAATGCTGGAAAAGAGCCTCTGAACTCTCCTTGGGCCAGAGCATGAATTTTAGGGTGGGCAGGACCATTTGGGCCTAATTCTTTAAGTCTCAGAGCTGAAGTCTGGGGATGGCTTCATAAAAATAAGCGAAAATAAATTAATTTAGAAATATGACATGACTCAAGGCAATAGACTGCCATTCTCTAGTCACTCTTTTGATGGGCAGACTGTTACCTACCAGCTGGGTGGACCTATAAGGAGGGTATTTAGCCACTTATTTCTGAGCACTACCCTGAAGGTACCAAACAGGGAGCAGGTCTTTCACAGCTGGCTTTTTGTTTTCTTTCTGTGTAAGTGGCAGACAGCATTAAAACGTTTAAACATTTGCCACTGCAAGAATTAATGCAAAATGTCATGTGTCTGGATAGCCATTTTGCTTTCCTTGTGGTGCTTGGGCTGGGAAAGCATCCAAAACAGAGTTTGTCTTGCAAGAAATGATTTCAACATCAGTCCCCTGGCAATTGTATTTTAAAATGAACACAGCCTAATAAACTTTCACTCATGAAACCATCAAAGTTGTGTTTACTAGCAGAACACTCGGGTCAATAAAAATACTCCACACACTAGGATTTGGGCTTTTATTATTTTGCATTTATTGAGAAACAAATTGCAGAATAAAGTGGGGCCACGAATAAAATACTCCTATACATTCAGAATATAATACAAAATGTAATTAGGCAGCACATTGTTAGAAGTCAGACCAAAATCTAACAATATGGTGTCACCAGTTGTAAACTTGTAACTGTATAATACATAATTGTCAACTGTTGAGAAAAGATCTCATTTTGATAACACATATTGAGATTGGAAGCTTGTTTGTTAATGAGGGGTCTGAAAAATACTTATGACTCCAGGATGCTTGACAGCTCTAACTGCAACATTGTGCTGCACAGTCAAAGAACAGTGAGTTAGAAGGAATACAAACAAAAAACAAGACCTTTTTAGGAGCAAAGAAACAGGCATGTTTATATTTAAGAAATGTATTAAAATCACAGCTATCCTGCTCTGATATTAGAATCAATCAATAGATTGGCGATTAATTTCTGTTAACTTCTATTTTATAAGCATAATTTGGCCTTAAAACTGTTTTGTGTCAGAGCTGTTCATAATATTCTCAGCTTCATCCCTATGCAGAGGGCTGAGGAGAGGGGTGCTCTGCTCCCCTGGATGTGGGCCAGAGCAGCTCTGGCTGCCCACCTTTGCTGGATCTCAGCACAGCCCTGAGTTGTTTTCTCTCTGGGTTATTCCTCTCCTTGTGCAAATCAGGAGGCTGGGATTTCAGGATGCCACCAGGTTCCCTTCAGCACTTGTCCCCTCCTCTTTATGGCATCACCCACGTATGGAGCCAAGACCTGTTGGCTGCCGGACACGGCTGCAGCCCCCAGCATTTCTTTGTGCTGGCTTTCCCAGCTCTGTGTGCCTGCTCAAGTTGTGCATAAAGCCAATATTCAACACAACAGAGCAAAACCATATAGGTTGCACTAGCAGGTTGCTGCACACCTTTTATTTCTGATCTGTGCTGCTTTTATTTTCTTGGTGAGAGATTAAGAAGGTATTGTTAAGGCTGTTCTGGATGCCACAAAAACTCCAGGTAGCATTTTGCAGTGAATTTCAAAATTTTTGAGTAGTGTTGTGCTGGTAAACTCAGATTTGAACTCCCATGGCATATATTCTGTTCCCTCATTATCCCGAGTGCTCAGGAAGCTTTGCACAACCCATAGCAACTTGTTTTCTCAGAGGGAGTGATTACATGTGGCAGAGTGGGTTTCTTTTGTGTGTGTGTGTGTGTGGCAGTCATATAAAAGCCAGACCCTGTTATTTTTTAGAGTATTTGTAGCAGCTGCAAAGAAAATGTCCGTGTTGCTCTATGTTTTAGAAATGAGGTGGGGAGTCTTGAGGCCTCTGGAGACTCTGCTGATGCCTTCAGGTGGCACCTGAAGCCTGACTGAGCTTGCTGCTGTCTGAGGAAGGACACAGCTGGAAAGCTTTCCTCCCATTCACTCTGCCCCACCCAAACTCAGAAGGAAGAGTGACCAGTTTGAACTTGAGGCAGATAAAAGAAAATGCCCGGGTTTGCGTTGCCATATTCTTCCTGCTGCTGACAAAGTCTGCATTTAGTGCTGGTGTCACAACAACCTGCCACAGTGGCACTGGGAATGTGTTCCCAGGTCACCCTCAGAGAGATGACTCTAAGCAAAAGGTGGGGGGGACTGCATACAGACTGAAACTCCTCTGGAGCTTCCAAGGATCACAGTGGCTCTCTGTGCCCCACACCAAAATTTGGGGACCTCACCAACACAGCAGAGGGGTCTGGGCTCTTTCTCTCCTTTCTGCTTCCTCGCTTCATTAGCAGACTTGTCATGGAAGGAGGGGTTGCACCCTTTAATTACACAGTTCAAACCACCAGTTCTATTGCTTCCATCATCAAGTACTTTTTTTTCCCTTACTCTTACTGCAGCAAACCTTGCTACAAGGGTGAGCTGCATTCAGCATCCTGTCTGCTTTGCTTTCCTTTCCTCAGTGCATGATGTATTTATCCTCCAAATGTCCATCTTCTTAAATTTTTTCTCTTTGTTTTCCTTTAAAACACCCTTTAACCATTGGTGAGTTGAAGCAATTGCCATAGAAATACTATGTACCAAAGTCTGCTCAGCTTCAGTTCTTCTTCATTATTACAGTGCAGCAAATTCCCAAATCGTGTTGGCTGCCAGCACCCTGTAGGAAGGAACCTCAGTTCTGAGGAGGCTGAGGGGGGCAGTCCTGTTAGCTGGGGTTTGGCACTGCACGGTGAGCTGCACTGCAAGCCCCTTAAGAGAGAGGTTTGGGAGCATCTTCTAAATTAGGGAGGACAGAGTGGGGACAGAACCAGCAAGGAGCAGCTGCCTGGACACTGCCTTCCCCTCCAGTGCTCGGAGCTTTTGTGTTGGAGCCGCAGCTCCGCTCTGCTGCATCCGCGGGACGGCCGGGGACTCCGGGGGCTTAATGGGGAGTTGTCACAAATAATTGTGCTGCTGCCTTTTTGTGCTGTCAGAGGGGAAGATGTTAAACTCTCTCTGAAAGGTGGATGTGAGCAGGGATGGACAGTGGTCTTTGGACCATTACAACCTACTTCCTCTAATTTTTAAAATTTATATACTTCGTAATGCATTATTAATTTTCTTGTGAGTGATATGACTTTCAAGGCTATCAAGGGACTAATCTATTTTTTACATGGAGTAGAGAAGGATTCTAGGTTTGTACAAATAAAATACTCCCTGGAAGCAATACAATGGAAACAATGTCTGCAAACATCACGGCTTTACCTCTCTTCTGAGCAAACATCAGCTCTCTATAGAAAGTTAACACTTTAATTAGACTGAATTTCAAATCATTGTGCTTGGCTGCTATTAAGTTAAAGCATTTTTATCCTTTTTCATAAAAATTACTTTCTTTGTACAGGACTGAGCTAGGGAAGAGATATCTAAATCCTTAGTTTAAAGATATTTGGGAAATACACATGATTAAACAATCACTGGTATTACCTGAAATCCAAAAATTGGGTTGCTATGGGTATAGTATATTTGCTTAATTCTAGATGATTGTTCCTTGCCTGCAAGGAAAATTATGTGTGGTTGCAGAGATTTAAATATGCTTTTTTCAGAGGAACTCCAGGTATAATGGTTTCATAGGTCTAAGTGTGGAGATAATTTTGGTTTTTGGATGCTAAACAGTAGCAAGTATGTGCACACTGATTTAATATAAAATCTGGTGGAAATAAATAAAATCCAGCAAATGTTTATTTGGGAGTTAACAGAAGGTTTATTACACCAGATTTGGCTTTTTTTAATATTTGAAAAAATAGCATGAGCTCAGTAGAATAGTCCTCTTGAAGAGTCGAGCACAGATGAAGAATAAGGTGTGATTAAAACATGCCATTGCAAGAGCAGTGAATATTTTTTAATGATTCACATTTCATGGACACTCAGCTCACAATGTGTCCACTTCTTCTTTTTCTTGGATGCTGTTAGCTACAAAGCTCCATACCAGCCTGTCTTCACACCAGCTTTGGAGGGAAAATAATGTCCATTTTTTCATCTCTGCTGTTTCCTCCTCTGCACTCTTTGAAATTCCTGTCGGTGGTACCAACCACAGGTTCCTTTGTGCAGAAATGTAAAAACCTGGCAGGCACAAGGTGTGATCTCTGATCCACCAGATGTACCTGCGGCACTGAGGTGTCAAATTAAGTCTCATTTAGTCAAAGAAACCTGGGCTGGCTGCAGAGTTTGGACCTTTCAGTACCAAACCCACAAGTGTCCAGTGCTTGTGGTGAGGAGTCAGCTCAGCTGCCTGTGCTCTGCTTTTGCAAAGAGTAGAGCAGAGTTGCTCCCCAGGCTGCAGGACCTGGCACTGTCAGAGCTTTTGTGTGTGCTGAAGTAGGTTAGAATCATCCATCTTAGACATCTGTGAATGTCAGAGATAACACACCTGGGAAAGGCAGGGCAGTTATGGCTCTTTGGGCTTTTGTCTGGGAGTCTGAGTTGCATTTGGTGCACCTGAGAATAGGGGATGGTGAGTGCAGGGATAAATCAAAGTGGCTTTTCAGTCCAGCTGCACATCTGATCTGCTGCTCTTCACCTCTGTGGAGCAGGTCCTCTGCCCACCTCATCCACCCAGATGAGGGAACAGGAATTGCCATGCAGCTCTTTTCAGTGCTGTTTGATGGCGCCAGGGCTTTCGTCCATTCTTTTGTGGACTGCCCATAGCCAGAGCTTTGCTGCCTAAAGTTTTGGTGGCTGTTTTCATACCCATGGCAGCTGAACTTTGCGTGCTGGACACTGGGGTTATGTTTGGCAGTGCCAGAGGGAGGCTGCCCTTCCACACTGCCGTGTTCCAGTGTAGCTGCACAATTCCCTTTTATGCTTTGCAATCTGGCTGAGCTCCTCACTGCAGGAAGTGGTTTGCCAAGCACTCCACTGGCACAGCACAAGCCAGCACAGCTGATAATAGGGGTCCACCTGGAGAGTGATATCTCTGAGTGATAGCATCCAAAATAGTGCTTTCATTCTCTAGAGAGGGTGTGTCATGATGGTCAGCCTCAGAAATGGATTCTTGGAGGCATTTAATGAGCAACCTTGAGCAGTCCTACATAAAAAATGCTCCCTAGGCACCATGGAACACAAAGGTGGTTCCAAACCAGCACTGCTTCCAGGGACAAGCAGTGGCAAGAACTGCTCAAGCCTCAATCTCCTATGTGGGAGATTGGGCACTTGTCACTCCTTCATTTTCCTTCAGGGCCATGTGGGGGCCTTTGGCCTCCTTTTCAGTTTTTGGGGTGCAGTTTGCCCTGTGCAGGGCACACATGTTGCTCTCAAAGTTCAGAAAGTTTAGTGTTGCCTCTTGGTGAAATCAAGTCAGTGCTAGAGGGGACCCCTTAGGACTGTGTGCAGTACAGTTCTAACATTGTACAGAGCGGGGATGGACACGCAGGACCATCCAAAAACTCGAATTCTGCAGTGTTTCAGAGGAGAAAGATACCTGCCTGCCAAAGCCTGAAAAAAAACTAGTTATGAAAGACAAAAAAAATTCTCAAAGACTCGTTAATTAGTACCATACTGTGAACGAGTTTCCCAAAATCTGCTTGGAGCGATCAGGCACCCCAAGAGCTCAAGAGTTGTGCACCCAGAGCCGACACTGCCTTTCTCTGTGGCCCCGGGCAAGTCACTTAACTCCCCGTTGTTCATTGAACTGCAGAGGGGAGATAACAATCCCTGCCTACCACGACGTAGGTTGTGGCAGGATAAATTAGCTGTTGGCTTTTAAAGCACTTTAAAGATGTACTGCAAAGCATTAAGAGCACTTGTTTTTATGAAGACAGTAATGGTTAAATGATAATTCTGTGCTCTCGCTGAATTTGTTAGTTTTAAAGTGTGAGTGTTATGCTTCTACAATATGCTATTAATCCAAACAAATTACTAAGCCTTTGTGTGGTATGTGAGGAAGCCCATGAATTTACCTTTCCGTAGCTGTAAATGCAGTGGAAAGGATTTGAACTTCCCTTCTCACCTCAAAGCCTCTGGCAAACTGGTCACTGACATAATAAATACACGGCATTTAATAATACTTCACTTTTCCTCTTTAAACCATTAGTTGTTTCCTGCTTGACTAAGAAGAACTTCAAATTCAATTCATTAACATTTCTTTAAATAGCCCTCTTAACAATGCCGGTTTGGTTTCCTCGTTATGTTCTGCCACTAATAGCAGTTTTTACTTCTAACCTGTTATTAATTAGAAATAAGGCTGGATCTCTTAATTTCTGAATTAGTTTTAGTGCCTCTTAGGCCGAAGAGGGTCTGTCTGTATTTTTTTTTTTTTTTAAGCCTGGCGTGCCGTGTTACATAATTGTTCCTGGGGTAAATAATTTAGCCGGTCAGAGCAAGTGCACTCTTGGCCGCTCTAAGTGGTCAGCCCGGCGGCGGGCAGCGAGGCATAGCAAATCCGAGCCAAAAGAGGGGCACAGCTGCATGAAACTTTGATTAGGGCTGCCGAGGGGAGGAAGGGGCCGCGTCTCGGTGCCGCTTTCGGCGTGACCCGCGGCGCTGCCCGCGACCGCCGGCGCTGCCCGCACCGCTCGGCTTGAGCGTCTCTGCCGGCAAGGACAAATGAACAGGCGCACAGCCGCCTCAGCCACCCTAATCTTTTCTTTCCCCTACTTCAAAGCCTTCTGTGTTGCATCGCGGGCTCTAATTACCCCTGAGGTATTTCAGACTCGAAGCGACACCGGGAAAATCGCGCTTCCCGATAATGGTAGTCCTCAGTTGTGTTTAATCAATTATGTAGTTGGTCATGAGGCTTTTTAGTTGCAAGGATTTTGAGGCCAGCCCCTTATGCCCTGGCTGAGGAGAGCAACAATACCGAATTAAAGAAACACTTTCCATTTGATGCCGCTTAATCTAGGCTTTACCTGCTTAATTAAAAACACGCTGCCAGTGCCCGCTTACTCCTCCATGCTCTAAACAGCCGGTGGAATGCCACGCTGTAATTTCCTAAGCAAAACTGTTTAAGTTAGGTGGAGCTGCAACACTAATTTTTACGGGTATAAACAGATGCACTCAGCAGCATCTCGGGATTCCTTGGAGCTGGTGGCAGTGCTGTGGTGCAGGGCTCGGAGGTGCGCGGATGCTGGAGAGGAAACGTGAGCCGAGCTGGGAATGAAACGCGCAGCCATTGCTAACTCACTTTGAAAGATGCACGGCAGCCAAAAGCTTCTCTCCCCAGCAGAAATGGAGCTGGCTGGGGTGCAGGGGGTGCTTCCAGTGGAATGAATTCAGATGATGTTAACTCAACAGCTACTTTGAGATGTGTGCTAGCTGCCTGTGGAAAGTCTTGCTTTGGGAAGCTGGTGATGGTGTGGCAGGCCAGTCAAGGTTACGTGATGGTGTGTCCTGGTGCTTGAAAATTCAGTGTGGGGCCTTGAGATGGTAAACTGGCAGTGGGACTGTGCTGGAAAGGTGAGAGATATCCACGATGAGGGTGTCTGCCTAGAGGGCTGGTGACACCCACCCTGTCTGATGCACTGAACCCACAGCAGCTGTGTGACCTCTGAGGATGTTGCTGGGTGTTTGCCTTTGGTCCATGTTGGCTGGATGACCACTGAGTTACTCAAACTACAGCTGTTAGAAAAGCATCATTGTCCTGCTTCCTCCACCTTCTGCTTTGCTTTCCAAGACACCATATCTTTCTCTATGCAATTTCTTCTCCCTACCTGAAATCTCCACCTGCTTTTCAGCAATGCTTAGCAAGCCACTAAGAGCCCTTCTCTTGCCTGCTTCTCCTCTTTGGAAAGTCTCATGAAACCTCAGTCACTGATGTTTTGATCAAGCATGAGGTATGAGTTTGATGCTATTTTGAATCTGCTTCACTCGGGGAAGAGGGAAACTTTCAAAATTCAAAACATCTTACAAATTCCTATATGACTTTAGTTACTTCTGTGCTTGTCAGCTCTTTGCCTGTGATGCAAACTAGTTGCAGAAATATTGTCTCTGAATTTAAGATACCGGGACAGCTGATGATATGTGGGGAGTTATTGATTGATGTATACATTTATACCTCTTCTACAAATTCTTCTTTCTCAGACAGCATTACAGATAACTGTCCCAGAAGAAGGTAGCTTTGAATGTCTGATGTCCTTGCATGGTTCTGAGCAGGATATCTGTCTCTAGTGTGGAAGGTAGGTTATTCCTTAGGCCTTTTCCCTCTCCTCTAATTTTAGATTTGTGGCATAATGAAGGAGTTGTTGTTGCCAGTCGTACAAAGCCAATGGGCTGCCTTGTTGGGAATCACTCGTTGCCCTAACCCAGTTTCACATTTTCTATTAATACACCACTGGAGTCTGGCTGAAGCACAAAGTCCTCTGTGGACAGGCCAGTAGCAATGTCTCTCTCCTAGAGCAATTATGGAAGTTTTATAAAGATGATAATTTGGATGAAAGTGATCAGAGGGGCACAGTAGAGAGAAAAAGAAACTTTGGGGGAAAGTCAGGTTGTAGCTCAACACTGAGCTAATGGAGGCTCAGTGGATGATGTGATTAAGTTATTAAAAAATGTACCTTGCAAACACAGTTTCAGGCTGTTCATGGAAGAGAAACAGCTCTTGTGGCAGCAAGACTGAAGCTCTGAATCTCCTTTTCTCACAGCATTCACATGAATGTGGATTGAGCAAGGCTTTGGTGTTAGCACTGATGCAGCAGTGACTCTCTCTGCACTGCTCTCCCCGGCTCTGGGTGTGGGGTTAGCCAGCAGCAGCAGACTGGATCCATGTCCTGATCATGTTCCCCACATCATCCCACACATGCTGTGCTGTCTGATGTGCTCATGGAGCTCCAGTGCTGATCAGGCAGATGAGCTGATACAAGACCAGTCCCTGGAGCGCTGCTTCCATGCCAGAGATTTAGTTGAGTATCTTTCTGCAGCAAAGCTTACTGAGGGTGGCAGCCTGGGCAGTCCTGTGGAGTTCAAGATATGTTATTTTTGTTCTGAGGATGTTTTTAAAGGATTTTAGTTATGTGCATGGTTAATAAATGTCATGCTATCCATCTTCAGTCATGCATACACATGTGGTGTGCTGCTCAGGTACCCGCTGGCCCGCAGTGGGGGTGATGTGCTGCCTTACGTGTGACATATCATTGCTTGGATGGCTTTTGGGGTAAGCACAGGAAGAGATTGTTCCCACTAGCCCTAATAGTTCCTGTGTGACAGACACAGAGTGTGTAAATCTTTAATGTGTCTGCAGCTGGGAAGGCAAGCGGCTGCTGCCCTCTCTGCAGTCAATTACACTGTCTTAATTTGCTCTGACATAAAATTAGTTTCCCCCCCATCTTATTTGCTCACACAAAGCAGGGATAGAGATGGTTACTGTAGAAAATGAAGGTGGGTTTGGGACCTGAAAGGTGAGGCCACAGGGAATATTTGGTTTTCTTAGGTTTTGAAAAGCTGTTTGTTGAAAAAGCCATTTCTTACTTATCCCAGATCTTGCCCAGATTTGGTGGTGGTGGTGGTAACCTGAGGAAGGTTCAGTATTTTGAGATGGAAGTGCACCTTCCTAGTGGTTCAGACTACCACGGAAAATGCCAGCTCCTGCAGCACATCTGAATCAGGGAATCACAGAACTGTCATGGTTTACTTTTAGGATTGTAATTATTCCTCTTATTGGGAAAAAAACCCTTTCCATTGCACTCTGCTTTAGGAATACTCAGAGAGTTCTTACATTTGGCTTCAGGTGGAAGTTCTGAACACGGTGGGGCATCAGCCTAGAATTCACTGTGCAAGTGCACAAGAGGGGTATGATAATAAACATTTCTTCCCCAAACTTTGTATTTTTCTTTCTGTGCTTTCTCATTCGGGTTTGTTTTTTTTCCATTGACCACCGGCTATGACCATATGGCTTCTCTTCTGTTTTCCTCTGTGTCTTCTACCCCCCTGCTCTGAACATGTTACAATTTTCACAAGACATTTTAATATCAGTTCTGGTCTTGCCTAGCAGCACAAAACATCTTGTGTATTTGCATTTTTTAGTTTAATCATTATCTTAATAATTTTTGGGCAGTAGCCACAGAATCTTTTTCTCTCTGTCTCATCTCATCTTTAAAGCAGCAGTTCATGCATCTCCCTACCATGCCCCGTTACACTTGTGTCAAACCCACAGCTGAGGTGTAGTTTGGAAAGAGGAGATAACAATAACCTGCCTGTAAGATACGTTCAGGAGCCCTGGTTACTGCAGTCCTCTCTGGAGGCAGGCCTTCAGCACTGACAGAGATTAGTCACAGAGATCTTTCAGGCTCCAGCTCAAGACACCTGAAAATGGAACTCCTATGGAGGGATGAGCTGGCATTAAACAGGTTCTGGAGATTAAAATAATCCTGAGAAGCATTGGATTAGCAGGAAACCCTCCATCTTCTGTACTCTGGCAGACTCATTACTCATTTTTCCATGTTAGTTATATTCCAGGTGATATAGCCTAGGGAGGCAGTATTCCCATTACCATACATCCCTCATTTTTTCAAATCCAGCTTGATTTTTTTTCTCAGTTTGGGGTTAAATTCACAGCTTTTAATTTGGTTGTAGTTACACCAATTGTGCCTGGGCTAGGTTTGGTCCTGAATGTCAAACGCACTGTTAGCATCTTGGGATTACCTCATGATCTCCTTTGTAATCCTTCTACAAACATATTTTCTTTTCAGCTCATGACAAACCTAATTAGTGGTGTTTTCAGTAAATAGGAATACCTATAGCAAAAGTCCTTTTTCAAATACAGATTTGCCACAACCTGACATTAGTTTGACCTTCCACAGCATCTCTCAAAAAAGTATTTTGTTCCTGTTGATTAATCAAGCTTCATGAAGTTTACTAGATAAGTAAAAATTTGTTTTTCCTAGGTTAGAAACAAAAAGCCTGTGGGTCAGAAAACCTCTTTTAAATCACAGGAAGATTGGAAATTATAGCTAAACTGTCCTAGCTTTTACACCTCTTCCATATTTCCTAGGTGCTTTCCTTGCTGACACTCCTGTTCACAACTAGCAGGTCCTCATTGTCTTTGCCTTGTTTGTCTTCCCTTAATCTTCAGCCTTTTAAATATTCCAAAGCATTTTCCTATACTGTCCTGATGAAGTTTGAGAGAATTTGAGCCCCAGGTGACTCCTGAGCTGTCAGGGAAGTGTGAGCTCTGTGGGGAGGAGGAAATACCCTCGTGGTGCATTGTGCAATGCTGAGATTCTCAACACCAACTCCAAACTGCTGCATCTTATCCTCTAATATCATCCCACACCACAATCTGCTGCAGCAGCCACCAAATCCAATGAAACCCTCTTTTCCTTTTTAGATGCTATTCACTGTTCTTATTTAGAGAGAGAGATCTGGCTTCAATTATTTACAGACAAGAGCCGGGCTGACTTGTCACAATCTTTTAGGACTGCCTTTTTTTTTTTTTTTTTTTTTTTTTTTTTTTTTTTTTTTTTTTTTTTTTTTTTTTTTTTTTTTTTTTGAGAAATCTTAATCTTTTTCCCCTTAGAGAAAATGATTCCTAATCATACATGAATACTTGGGAAACATCGCTTCTAGATACTACAGATGAGGCCTTCCAGGCTTATGAAGCTACAGAGGGGTTAGCTAATGTGACATTTTTTAATCTGCTCATTTGTTTTCTCATCATGGAACAAGGGCTTCTGCTTCATTCAAAATAAGAGAGGAGCATTCTAACCAGTTATGTGGAGAAAATTCCGTTTTTCTCAGATAATCTGAGTTTTGTACATATTCCATGGTAATCTAAAAATCAAATCAAGATTGCCCTCTTTTTCTTGTATGTATTTGAGAGGGTTTTTTCTCACATCTTCCCTTTTCTTAAAGCTAAATAAGGCTCCTGTTCAGATCATATGACTATTCAGACACAGTAGATGCCTCTTCATAGATTATGAACTTGCTTTAAACTTCTCCATTTTCTGTAACACAATTGCTCTCCCTTTCACTGAAAACTTTTTATTTTGTATCTTCAGTGAAATATATTGAATTAAAGATAGGCATTTTCCCCCTCTTTTTTTAATGTGTATGTGTTGACAGTAATTGTTTCCTCAGGATTTGATTCAAAGGCTATATAAATCAATTGGATTTGGACTACAAATCCTAGAAAAGAGAACTAGAAGGGATATCAAGAGATTAACTGATCCAAACAAGACTTATTGTATCTGTTTAATTTCTAACAGATGGTTCTCTAATCAACTCTTAAAAATCTCCAGTCTCTATTTTACTCCTAAAATAGTATCTTAGCACCCAGTGGATTTTCCCTTTCTGTCCATGATTGCTTGTCCTGTGCACTCTGAACAGGAATGAAGCATTTCCCTTCCTCTTGGATGGCGTCTTCTGTACACTTGGATATTCTTTTCCTGCCTCTTTCAGTTTTTGAGGATCTACAGTCCTGTTTGTTCAGGAGGCCCACAGGGGGATTCCTGAGCATGTTTGCCCAGGTGAGTTTTAGCTGTGGGATGTCCTTTTTGACTTTTGGCCGTCAGAAGTCCAGCTGACATCTCCTACTGCTGATGGCAGACAGAGCGAGAAGCCAAAGCTCTGGAAGTGTTGGGTGCAACCTGCCCAACCTGTGTGCAGCAGACATGGGTGGCTTGGGTCTTTTCTCCTTAGTCTGCTCACAGCTGCTGCTTCAGATTAAGGCTCCTCTGAGTTCTGCCAGAAGCAATCAGTCACGTTAACATATTCCAGAAGCCAAATCTGCCTGTGTGTGGGAAACTGAACCGCGTGCTTTCTGATGTTGGCCAAGGGAGATGGTGTAGGGCTTCTGACACCTGGGAATTAGTCTGCTGATTAGATCTTTCACTGGTGGAGCATAAAATACTACCCCCCCCCATGTATTTTCTGTAACTTAGTTGTTGATAGCTTACAAATATCTCAGTGCTATCCCTTAAGCACTTCTGAGGGAATGTTCATCACCTGTTTTTCTTCAAATTACTTCAGAAAGACCAAAGAGGAGCAGACATGACAAATCATAGGGTAAAACAGATTATTAGAAGCAAGAAGGCATCTTTCAAAATGTTGAAGTTCTGTGTTCAAAAATGAAAAGGGAGGACAAGGCTCACAAATCTTCAGGAACCCTTTGAAGGAGCCCCCAGGCAAATGAACAAAGAGATCTGGGTGATATGGTCCTCAGGGAATTCACAAAGGCATTTGAAAAAGTGCTTCACCCAAGGGTCTTACAGGAAATAACCCCATAAGCTTCTTGCATGGAGAAATAATTGTTGAAAAGATGGGAAACAACAGAGAGGAATAGAGAGGTCATTTCCACGGCCAAGCCTTGCAGAGGTCTGTGCTGCAGCCCGTATTTTCATAAACGTACTGAAAAACCAGGCTGAGCAATAAGATGGCAAGTTTGGAGGTGAATGCCAACTTATTCAAGGTAATAAAGGCAAGGGCTGACTGCAAAGAGCCGAGGAAGTGCCTTTTCATAGCGTGTCCCTGAGCCATGGAGTGGGAGATGAAATTCAGCCTGGATGTAAGAGAGGTGGGGTGAAAGTCGCAGCATTGCATTGATGGTGACGAGCTGGAATTGAATGCCATCACTTGGGAAAAAAGATGTGGCTATAACACTGGGCTTTGAAAGCATCACCTCAGTGCTTAGTATTTATTTTAAAAAAGGCTGACTTACTGTTAGGAGCTATTAGTAAAGTAATACAAAACAAAAGAGGAGACACAAAAGAGGAGACACTCTTCAGCACTTTAGACATCCACACTTTGCCCACATCTTGAATACTTGGTTCAGTTCCAACACTTCAGACACAGCAGGAGTGGAAAAGGCATGGAAAATGAGTGATTAGAGTCAGAGAATGGCTTTGTATGAAGAATCGTAAAATAGTCTAGGATTCTTTAGCTGGGAAAAGAGATGAGGGGATGTGACAGGGGGCTGTAAAATGATAACTGCAGCATCGAGATGAAGAGCAGGGAAAGATGGTTCATTGTTTCTTCTCACACAAAGTAAAGGAACATCAAATAAAGCTACTGAGTAAGGCTTTGGGGCAAACAAAGTGTTGCTGCTTCATGGCACATGTACCAGACACGAGGAACTTCTTTCTGTAGAGTGTTGTGGGTGCTGCAAATTTCCAGGTGTTTAAAGGGTGGCTGCTCAGGTTTACGTGACAAAAAATTTACCAAGGGCTGCTTTGTGCAAAAACACTGGTTCAGAAAAATCTGTGCACTGCAAATTGTTAGAGGCTGGGAGGGTGTTCAGGAATGTCAGATTTTATAGGATGGTTCTGCTCTCCTCTTCCTGGATATCTGCTGTTTGAGAGTGTTGGAGACAAGTTAGTGGATTTGTCTTAGTCTGACATGCTGCTGCTGTGTTCACTGTCATTCTTAGGGATGCTCAGCCACTGCTAGTTTTAATTAATTGTTTTTAGTGGTCAAAGAAATTGCCCAGCTACTCTCAAAGAAATCCAGCCAGAATAACGAGATCTGGCAATTTCAGGAGTGCAGCAATGTATCCTAGAAGTTAAAGAATTGAATAATTCTTATGAAAAAATACTCATTCCCCTTTAAAGGAGTATTAGGAAGGGGGGAAAAATGCACCTAAACAGTCATATATCAGGGAAGCATGTAAAATGTCCAGCTGAGGAGTGTTATTAATTAAGTGGTGAACTTTAAGTCCATGCATAACATGCCTCCAGTAGGAACGCTCTTATTTCCAATGCCTGGGGTAATCTAGCAAAATCCAAGCCCTATCTTTAATGAACAAGGTGGGCTATCAATCAGCACGGAGATGACACTAGCATTTCACACAAACACAAAACCCCACCTCCCCGCCCCTAAAATCAAGGCCACTGCGGTGCCTCCCAAGGCTGCCCGTCCTCTCCAGGCAGGCAGAGAGTCATGAAATCTGCATGTGACTGTTAAAGGCAGAGCTGCTCCTAAGTAGGTGGGAGTTATTTTTAGCAACTAGTTTAAATTGTTCTGATATTGGATCTGCACCGTGCAGGGGTAACATCTTTAAAATGCAATTCTATGGTAGGTGGCAACAATCAAGCTGAATTACTGACATTGTAAGGAAATGAAAAGTCAAACTGCTGACCATGTGTATTTTATGGTATTTAATTAAAAGTAGATAACATAGTGTGAATGAACCACAAATCAGATAAAAATGGCAGTATATTCTCATATTTAACACATATTTGACTTGTGGTTGCTTGACAATTTACCAGAACAGGTCTATGACAGTCTCCAAATATAAAATCAGGAGTGTAATTAAAAATACTGCAGGGAAGAAGCAATATTCTGTTCAATCCTGAACTACGTTAATCACAGCCACAGCTGTATCGCTTCCATTCCCTTTAACAAGAACCTCATTTCTTTTTTTTCTTTTTTTTTTTTTTTTAATAAAAGAAGGGGGAAAGTATCCAGGCGTTTGCTAAATCAGAGTGTTGGGTTTAAAGTTTAAAGTGTAGTGCTGAGAGGAAGAAGACGGTAGCAGAAGCAGAGCTTGGTTTATTAGGAGCTGTGGTGCAGCTGCCTCAGCCTGGGGCTCTGCTGTGGCTGTGCAACAGGGCTGTGGCTGCTCTTCTGCTTTTGGCACAGGATTGTGCTGCGACCTTGAGAGGTTCTTTATTGCAGCTTGTGCCACAGCTCCTTCTCCTGTGAAGCAAGCTCTCCTTGCTTTCTTTCCTTATTCCTCTGTTTGGCTAATAATCAGGAGAGTGAACCTTGATCTCACTTGTGCAACAGCCCCTGTTTCAGGGGCGTTTAGCTCAGCTCTCCTCCCAAATCTCCTCACTGTGCTGGGTGCTGCAGGTCTGCCACAAGGAAAACACAAGCTGGACCTGGGCTCCCACCAGCTTTTCTTTTGTTATCTCTGCCACTGAAATTATCCAGCTCTAATCTGGGAGGTTTTGCCAGGCATGTAGGGGTGTTGGTTCCCCCTGTCCCATGGGAAGGGAGCTCTCACAGCCTGACAAAGAGCTGGTACCACACATCTTTTCACTGGGATTCAGATGAAAAGTCCTGAACTCCTTGTAACTGCAGCTGAAGAGGCAGCTCTTAGAGAATGAGTGTTCAGTCTTCGCTTGTTTGATGTCTGTCAGCACAGCTTTCAGCCAAAATAAATAAAGGTAGGCTCTCCGTTCAAAGGGAGGGCAGGGAAAATGGGAGCTCAAGATTCCCTTGCTCACCTTTAGGATCCTCACAGGTAGTGCCTGCCAACTTCTCAGCTCCAGTCTCTGTTCCCCCCACCCACTACAAAATGCTCTTTTTTGCCCTGAGAAGCCCCAATTGATTTCTTCCCCCCGATCTCTATTGCCTTGTTGCTTTCGTCAGAATGTGCAAAGTTAGTGTGGGGAGTTTTCCCGGGTGACTCCATTTCCTGGGAATCCTTGGGCAAAAACCAGAGAGCAAAAACCAGGCAGAATGATTTCAAGCACATTTAATTTGAGAAATACAATTTTTATTTTACTTTTTGCTGCTGGACAGTTGAGTTTTACAGTTTTACATCCCCCTCCCCCTTTTTTTTTTTTTAACATTTGTATCACTGGGTTTCCAGTGGCATCCAGGGATTGTGCACAAAGAAGGTGTGTTTGGGACAAGGACTAAATAACCTTGTCTCTTCGGTGAAAGAATTGAAGGAAGGATTCCCATTTTGCACTTCCCTTTTCCTTTTTGGTGGGTTACAGGTGGGATTCAGGTTCTTGTATCAGGATACTGTTGTCTAAATCTCCTTGCTATTATTTTTTACTTTGGGAAACATTAGTTGACCTGCTGTTGCAGTAATACCCACCAGTCTCCACAGATATGGTTTGTTCCTTTAGGAGGATGCTGGTGTCTCCCTCAGTTTTGTGTGGAGTTTCAGAATTTCAGAGATTCTTTTGGTGAAATTTTCTTGTAATTCATTGTTTCTTGCCCCTCTATTGCAAAGCTAATTGTAACAGCATTTGTCAGCTTGAGAATGAGACTATTTCTTATCTATTTTTAAAATCGGACTTTTTAGCTTATTCTTGACTTCGCTGCCGTGTAGCCTGAGTGAGCGTAATGCAACACAATGGACTTGCAGGTAATCAATAAAAGCTGGAGGTCACAGATGGCATTTGACAAACTTGCACTCGTGATTAAATATTCTGCTGAAGGAAATACTTAGAGGGTTTTATTTAAAATATAAACTCAGAGTTGCCCTGATGACCCTGAGGTTTGAATGCTGTGCTGCCATATGTAGGAGCTGGCCCTGGTGTTGCTTTTTGGGACAACAGTCTTTGGTTGCTGCACAGACATGTTGCTCCTTCTGTGATCTGTGAGGCTCCTTTTGGCTTCAGTGATGCCAGGATCTCACTGTATTAGAGAGATGTTAGGGTTAGGAGCCTGGACACCCTGGTCTTCCTTGTCTGCTCAGAGAGAAATTACAGAAAATCTCTGGGGATGATGCCTTTTTAAGAAATACCCAGTGCAAGTTAGATTGCAACAGGTGGCTCTGCTGCAGCTCTGTGAGTGTGATTCTCAGGATTGACTTTAGACTAAAGTTACCAAAATGTTCTCACCAAGCATTAGCAGCTAGGACAATTTGGTGTGCACCTGAGGCAGAACTTCTAGTTCAGTTTTTCTGTGAGGGAGCTGGTAAAGGTGACACACCCCAAAACCACCTTGTGCCACTGAGGAAAATTGGGGGATTTGCTTTCAAGTTTCACCACTGCTGTGAAACAAGACCCTGAGTGCCAGTGTCCTTGGGTGGTGGCGCTGCTGCTGCCACTGGGTGGGAAGATGGGAGTGCTTTTGCATGTTGATAGCTGAACTGACAAAGTGTGAATTCCCTGCGTCTGAGCTTTAATTCTGTGAATGAGTAGTGCAACCACAAGGTCCTGCTGCAAGGACAACAGGCAACTCATTCAGGAGGTACTAAAACCGGATCCAAGTATTTGACAAAGGTATCAGGCACCTCCAGGAGCAGTCATCATTCCATTGTCACTGTTTTCTGGTTGTGGACACGGTGGCTGGGAATTATTATGGTCTGTACCCAGGAATTTATCTTTACATCCACCAGACTCCCATAGCAAAAAATGCTTGTTAGTTGGACCTCTGTGAAATCCTTCCCCCCAAGGCTTTGAAGACACGGAGAGAAGAGCTAGAAATAAGACTGTTGTCTCCAGACTATGTGGCAGTGAATGATTTGGGCAGGATGAAGTTGCTGAAGCAGGAAGCTGATCAGGACATGGAAGCATTAATAGCAACAGGCAAGCATGGCGTGGTAGCAACAGAAAAATACAGCAGCAGGAGATGACGTTGGCAAAACTTTGCCACTCTAGAAGTTAACTCCATGAATTTTCTGAAGTCAGTTGTAGGCACTTTTGGGAAGTGATATTTGGGTGACAGCAGAACGAGTATATTTGTGGCATGGCATCCCAGTATGCCACTGAGCAGCTTGTCTCGGTGGAAGTAAAATGTGAGAGAAGTACATCATTTAGCACTGAAAACATTTCAAAAGGACGCGAGCCAACAGACTCATAAAACGTGTCTCTCCAGATGTTCTCCCCAGAGCCATTAAAATAGGTGGTCTTAATATTTGCTTTTTGGTCTACAGCATTACCTTCCCAAAAGCCAGCAACAAAGCCTGTGATTAAATGTGTGCACAGATGAGTATCTGTGCTGGGGCAGCAGGAGTTGGGGGCACTTACACCTCCTTTAGTTTGCTACTCCATTTCCCACTGACTGAACTCAGTCTACCTGCAGTACGTGGCTTGCAGTCTGCATGCAGAGTAGGAGGCTTCAGAGCTCTTAAGGAAATGCATTTCAAATGTTCTTCCCATTATAAAGCACGCAGCCAGAGCAGTCACCCAACCATGGCAGAGGAATCTGTAAAAATGAAGATAGGCTGGTGTAAATCAAAAAGTGAGGCTTGAATTCTGAGAGTTATGCAACTGCAAGAAGTGTCACATCCAACAGGATGCAATATATAATGGGCATGTACCACACCAGTTACAAGAGCATGACAAATGGCCTGGCAGGCACCGCGCTGGCTCCATTTATACTGTTTCCTTTCTGAGGCAGGATGGTAACTCCGTAATGTCTTCAATATTTTGTTGCTCTATTGAACCTCCTCTGCTGAGAGCAGGCACAGTCGAGTGTGTTCCACTCACATTCTCTCAGGTATAATGTACAAGATCCATAATAATTCAATAACATGAGAGCTCAGCTCTTGTGTTTGTTGGGAAGGATTTACTTTGCTTTCTTTGGGATAATTATGACTGATTGTAATAAGTACAGATATAAACTCTTGATCTTTGCATTCCGAACCACAGACTACAAGTTGAGAACAATCACAACTTAGCTCAAAGGCTGGAGACGTAAAAAAAAATGGTGATTTCATTTAGTAGAATATAATTCCACACTTTTTATTCCCCATTGTTTGCAATGTTCTGAAAGTTTTACTTGCACAGATGGTTTCTGGATTCCAGGGCAGGGCATGTGCATTTTGCAGCATTCCTTGTAAATCCCATCTCAAACTACCATGGCAAGGGTCCTGGTGGGAGCTCACAGCCTCTTCCTGCTCCCCTGATCCTTGGATAAATAGCCAAAACAGGTGAACATATGCCAAGTTCCTGGGTGGAAATCAGTTGGGCTTCAAGAACCTTGATTATTTCATGGATGGAGCCCGGGATAACTTTTTCTAAACAGCACAACAGCAGCTGAGCTACAGCTTCAGAAGATGGGGCTTTTCCCTGGCAATGCTGCCTCAGCACCTGGAAATGCTGTGGAAGCTGTTGTTTTTTGTTCAGAAAGCCAGGTTATCTATGACTTCTAGCAGCCCTTTGCTTCCCTGAATCCACTGGGATGCAGTATCCTCAGTTTTCCCTGACACTGCAAACAGGTTGAAATGATAGATGAAAGGGGAGCAGGATGGAGCTGTGAGTGAGTGCATTATCCTTTCACTGCTGGAGTCCAGGGTTCAGAATTTTCTTTTGAGCAAATGTAAAAATGGGTTTAATAATTTCTTTCTAACATCCTTAGCAGACATTTGGCAATATCATAAAAACTGTGCACACTATGGAAAAGAAAAGCACAAGTCTCTGGAAAAGGAAATGTGTTGTGGAGTGGAAGCAAGGCAGAAGGCAGAGAGTCATGGAGAAACATCCACAGTACCTTCATCTAGGTGTTTCTAAAAAGCCCACACTTATTATACACCAAGTACACCCACTAATTAAGGAATAAGAAGAAAAAAAGGTAGTTGAAAAGCCTGACTGGTTTTTCTTTGGGAAACACATTAGACAATTGGAAAGTGCACATAGTCCTATTACTCAAGTTAATTTACACTCACTTTCCTAGTCCACCACAAGAATTTATGAACCTGGAAGAACTATAAGTCCCTTAACAAAGTAAACAAACTGTAACTCAGGCTTGTGTTCTTCCAAAGACCCACCACCTAAGGGTTGGGGTGGTTGTTTTGGTTCTGGGGTTTGGTTTTTTTAACTCAAGGTGAAGAGATGATTCAATACATGGTGCTGTGTCTCTTTTCTCAGGGGCAAACAATTCACATTACCAGAATTAGCCCATTAGAATAGACTTCAAATGCACAGTGGACCTCAGCAAATAAAACCTGCCAGCCTTCAGCTGTGGCTTGTCTTTGTACATCCGAGGAGTCTGGATAGGGAAGGAAGCCTTGACCTGCTGGGTTCCTTGCGAGTGGCTCAGCCTCCCCCGGGCCCTACAAATTCAGAGCAACAACAGCCAGAAGATTAGGCAAGTGTAACTAAAACTATTCTGATGTCAGGACCCTATTTTAATCTCCTCCCAACGATCCAGAGCATACTCTCCTACTCTCGTTAGTCCCTACAACACATCATCTCCTCCTGAATGTGTGAGGCACTTAAAGAAAGAAAGTTTTTCACACTGTATACCAGACGACCTTGATGTGATAGACTGCAGGGTTTTGTGACACTGCACACTCAGTGCTATTCAACACTTTGCCTGAAAGGGAGGAAGGAATGGATTTATTGACTTGTGACTTTGACTCAGGCCTGTGTATCAGGACTGTTATTATGTGGAATGATTAGGCTGCAGTGTCAGGGACAAGTTAAACTAGAACAACAAAGGACCTCCTTAACCTTTACCTGGACACAAGGCCATTCATAATGACTTGCATGGTTTGGAAAACTAAGTATATCTTGCAGCACTCAATACTTCTGCAGCTCCAGCAAATGAACAGAAATGGAAAAGATGGATTGCTGAAGGAGATGAAATGTAATTCAATTCTGCATAGTCCTGTTCAGAATACCAAGTTCAGGTCCATGTCAAAAAGTGGCAAAGGCGTCATCTTTCTGTTCTGAGTCAATTTTAGAGCTGGATGCAATACATATCTACCCAGGATTCTTCAATTTTTTTTTTTTATTTATTTTATTTTTTTTTTTAGGAGGGAGGGGGTGGTGTAGCAAATAATGCTTTCCATGAAGGAGATTTCCTCATGTGGAGTGTACGTGAAACCATAATCAATGTTTAATAACGTCTAGTGCCAAATATAAAGAGAAGGTCCTCAAAGGGGAGTCACTCCCACAAAGCCAGTGTGACAATATTCATGGATCCCTATCACTGTGTGTGAGGAGCTGAGTGTCTCTTTGTAGCTACTGCTGCATGAGAGCCCTGATGTAACAGTCCATTTGTGGTTTTATATTGGATTCAAAATATTTCTCTCTTTTTCTTCATGGTCATTGTCTGAGCACATTATGAATGGGTCAGTCCATTTTGGATGGCTGACATTTCAGCCATGCCCAAGCTGATGACAAATTTGTCTCTGTTTTCAAGAGGTGCCAAAGCACTTTGCAGGGCGGAGTGCTTGGCTGGGAGCATTGCCTGGACTCTGTTACTGGCTTGAGAGTGCCTTGCAGGCTTCTCTCCTTCCTAGCCATGTTTATTGGTGATATCCAGTTGTGAAATCCCAAGCAATTTCCCTCTTGTGAAGAAAGGCAAAGGAAGCAGTTGCATAAGGTGCTGTAAAAATTTCTGCAGAAAGAAATTAAAACAAGCAGGATATGATATGGGAGTTGAGAACATAATGAAAAATAAGTGCCTTAATGGGAATATGACCAAGCTGCCTGGGGAAGGAGAGGCCAGTTTCTGATGAGATGCATTTGATCTCTCCAGCACTGCATGAGGATCTGAACTTGGTGCTCCTGAGTGTCCCTCAGCTGCAGAGCTTGGAGAAACCACAACTGGCCTCTTGTCTTTGTTCCTGTCCACCACAGGCCATCACAAGCTACAGGACAAAGAGAATTCTTCTCTTCTGCCTTGATGTGTATGATGAGTGGGAATTTGTGTTTCAAGCTAAACATACCTGCTAGGTTTGAAAACAGCTGCAGTATTGCATCTCACTTTTTTTTTAAGTGCTCAGTAAAGCACATAATTTTTGGGGATGTAAACTTCTCTGCTGGTTTATATGTTTATAGAGAGGTTTGCATTTGGCTTGGAGCCCCAAAAAGCTCTATTACCTCTATCTGTCCCTTTTCCTTTACTCTCTCCTTCTCTGTGAACAGAAAAAAGCCAAATGTGGCCCAAAATCCTTGGTCATCCCAAGGCAGGTAAAGCCACTCCTCCCAGCGGCAAGGTAAGGTCACCAGAAAATTTCAGCTGCTTCCTGCAGTGTCCTGGTCACTGGGTCTGTTTCCGCTCATGTCAGCCAAGAAACAAATCCTTTGGAGAAGCTGTTTCTCTGCCCTGTCACAGAAATGAGGTTGGGCAAAACTGTGGCAACCCTTTATTTCACTTCAGAGTTTGTTGGACTTTTTTCCCCCCTAATGAATTCAGTCAGAATTACAGCATTTCTTCTGTTAAAAGGTGTTTGTCTCATTTCATGGGGGTGAGTTAATTTAGCAATAACTGTTTCCCTGGTGCTGTTATGAAATTATACAGGTTTTTTTTTTTAATGGCTGTGTCAAGATCCAGTCACAGAATAGGAGTACTGCACATGCAAGAAATAAAATTAATATGAAGTAGAAGAATCTCGGGGGTCAACCAGATATTAGACAGAGACAAAGCAGAGTAGCTGAGGTTTGATTTGAATTTTTTGCTGCTTACCTGAACTCAGATCTTTTGAAATAAAAGCTTCAAAGAAATGGTTTTTACCTGCAGGCTGTGGCATATCATATGTGTACCTGGTCTCTATCTGTAGTTACTCTCAGAGGTTTGTGGGGGTTTTTTACTTTTGCATTCATTTTTGCTACATAGGAGTTTTGCTGCTCTTTTTTATCACCCCTAAACTGGTTTTGTTGGAAATATCACCATCGAATGCTGTCTTTGTCTTTTATGCAAGTTGTCTAACATCAGAGAAATACAAGGGTTTACTGTAAAAGCCTTTATTAACTGCTCAGTCCCTTGTTTAGCTGGTGAATGACAGTGAGTTTCCCTTTGTCGTTCACATGCTGCTTTCATTTTGTCATACCAATATTGCAGCAAATTAATTAACTCCTGTTCATTTTTTTTTTGTTCATTTAAATCAGAGGGCAGGCAGGCTGTTTTTGCAGGAGACAGGAGGGAAGGGTATCCTTGTTCTACTCCCAGATCCTGGACTGTTTCAGCTTGCCTATGGGTAAAATCACCTGGAGAAAATCTTGCTTTCCATCTCCCAAGATGTGGGCTCCACAGAGCAGGATTTGAAGGTGCTGTATAGGATATTGTGGGACAGGTTTTCAGGAGCAAAATCCCTGTTCTTGTTGGAAGACTCCCAAAACTGGCCTTTTGTTCAAACCAGGGTAAAGGACATCTTACCTTGAACAATTACAATCTTCTAAAATTACAGGCATCTGAAGAGAAAGGAGAACTTTATATCACGTGATGAGAGGTGCAACATGTCCAAAATAACACTGTAAAAGGAAGAACTTCAGGAGAAGCTGCCAAATGTTTCTTTCAGATAGTGCATGGAATGGGTTGTTTTACTCAGAACCATAAAACATTTATGCAGAAAGAGAGCTTAGTGTTTGCATTGCTTATTTTTTTGTCACTGTAAGCACTGAAAACTGTAGAAGAAACCTGCCTTCATATTTTTAAATGAATCATAGTTTCAATGGTAAGAGCGATCATTAAAACTGTGATTCAATTGGGATGATCTTAAGAGTTTTGCAGTGATGTGGTTGCCCTGCAGAAGTTTGTAGCCAGCAGAGAGGGGAGTTATTTTACATTTTTGGTTCACTTAGGATCAGGCTTCTACTTCCAAAAGCGAGCAGTCTCTGCAGACACCAAAAGATCAGCAACCTCCAAACAATTTCAGACAAATCTGCTTTTTGTGTCAGAGGGGATGTTCAGAGCAGCATATTAAATATAAGGCAGATAAAGGATCCCACATGTGCCAAGGTTGGCAGATTCCTTTCCTGTTTTGTTCCCAGTTAAAGATTCCATGTTTGCAGCTGACTCCAAGTGCACTGGACATACTTTTTGTTCAAAAGAGATTGTAAAAAGAATCCAACAGGGGGAAGAAAAGATGTGACCAAAAGAACTGCTGAGGGAAGCTGAGGGAGGAGGAAGATACTGAAAAGAACAAAATTTTGGTACATTTTTACCCATGAGATCTGCACTGCTGACTAGCTGCAGGTTTCTGGAGCTGCTTGGGTGGGAAAGGCCATCTCTAACCTCACCATCCTTCAGGGCCCCCTGACAGCCACACTACTGGCTGCAAGTTGAACCTGCCTGAGGCCATACTGGCTACTAAAATCCCTCAAGTCTGACAGTGAGTGATGGTGAGAGTACAAGGTTAGGAGGAAGGATGTAGTGTCACACACCCAGTGGCGTTATCTGGCTGAAACATCAGCACAGCTCTTCCCAAATTGCTCCAGTAATAACTGAAGTGGTCATGGGCTGGCTGAACAGTCTGGCTGAGCCAGACCAGGCTGACTGGTCACCATGGCAGCAGCAGCAGCTCTCTTTGAGCACCTCTTCTTTCTGTCACCTAACACACAACACTGAATGGGAAGGGACCTTGAGGAAGGTCACTGCGCAAATCCCTCCATGCTAAGGCAGCACCTCCTGCACCTCTACCAAGAAAATTCCACATGGCTCTTGCCAGTCTCTTCTAGAGCTTCACTGTTCTTGCTGTTGGAAAGACTTTGCCTGACATTTGACTCAAATCTTCTTACCTGCCAGCTTTTTCTTGTCCTTTTGGTCATGGAAAACAGATTGTTCCCTTCCTCTTTGCTGCAGCCTTTTATACACTGGAAGACTGTTATCATGTCTCCCCTCAGTCTCCTCTTCAGAGCAAACAACCCCACTGTGTTCAATCTTTCCTCACAAGTCATGGTTTTAAGACCTCTGATTGTTCTCCCCCCGCTCCTCTGAACTCTCTCCAATTGGGCCATGCCTTTGGAGAAGCACGGTGCCTGCAGGAGAACACAATGCCCCGGGTGAGGCCTCCCTGGCACTCAGCAAAGTGCAAGCTTTGCTTTATGAGTCTTGCAGACTCTACTTCTGTTTAAACATCGCAGTGTGGCATTTGCCTTTTTCTCAGCTGCACGCCATTGTCGCCGAACGTTCAGCTTGTGATCCACGGCCCCCGATCCTCTGGTTTCTTTACTGCACAGTTACCATCCTGGCAATTGTTCTCTCTCTGCTGCTTGTGCAGGTTAATGCACAGGGTAGATGGAACAAACACCTACTCCATCTCCCCCTGCCCCCAAATCCACTTAACGTCAATTTTGTGCTTTTCCTACTTCACATAGAGTCTGTATGTTGAGGGAGTGTTGGATATCAGATGGTGGAGAGAGATCTTTGTTAAAATTACAAGCATAGGATAACGGGGCAGCAGGCAGTAGTGCATGGATTTGGGCAGTAAAATGTTGGACTTGGCTGTCATTGATGGTTCTTCCTTTGAATACTGAAAGTGCTTAATCTACAGAAAACAAATGTAAATTCCCAGTTATTTCTTTAATGATTCTGGGTGGTTGCCTTGAGCTGATGTGTGTCTTGCACTTGGTATTTTTTTCCTTTCAGAGGTAAGGTGTATTCACTGGGGTTATTTGGGTTGGAGACAATTTCTGTGTGATGTGGTCTACTCCTCCCTGGTGCTGGTTTGTGGCTGGACAATACAGATGATGTGGGAAAAGGACAATTAGCTGGAGCTTTTATTGTTATTACTGAGTCTTTAAGCTGGTCATTCCTTAGCTCCTTCTTGTATTTTTACTCAAAATCTTCTCTGAAAGGTTTGGATGATGCTTGGAAGTAGGAGATAAATCAACCTCTCTTTTACTGTAAGAGAGGGGTAAATTTAGGGGGATATCTTTGTATGTGTTCTCCCCAGCCAGAAAACACGAAGGTTCAGCTTCAAGGTGCTTGACAGACATGATGGCTCCTACCAGGCGACGCAGCACATCAAAATGTTGCTTTCTCTGGCAGAATAATGGAGATCTGGTACAGCACCTTCTAATTTTTCAAACAGCACAAAGTGCAATTCCAAATTAACCAGCACACCTCCACCTTAATTTTTCATTTTACTTAACCTCTCTGTGTCTGTTTCGCCATCTGTAAAACTGAGATAATACTTACCTACCTCACAGGGATGTTATGAGGATTAATTAATTGATGTTTGTACAGCACTTTGAATATGCAAAGCAGTATATGTGCTAAGTATTATTATTTAGCTTAAATGCGGCTGAGCAGGTTTAGAATGCTGGGAGAGAGCTCTGTCACTGACACCAATCTATCACAATGTGGCTAATGACACAGCCTTGGGAGCCAGGCAGCCAATTTTCTTACTCAGTGCCATAATTAGCCAATATCAGTAACAAAAAAAGCCCCCAAACCAAGCACCCCACCTTTGCAAGAATTGCAGGGATTGACCACTACAGGATCGCTGCCCAAAATAAATACCTCACAGTGGGATCAACCAGTGGCAAATGGTTCACCCTCAAAAATCACCCAACCCACATGGGAATGAGGAGTATCTGTAGGGCTGGAAAATGCCCCATGGAAAAAGAAGAGCATTGTCTGATTTGAGAACAGCAATAAAAATGAACAAAATATTTGCAGGGGGAGGTGGGGGAAGGTGCTGTCCAGCCAGGTTTTTGCAGACGTAGCTGAGAGCAGCACCTGCCCCCCTGCATGTGAGCAGAGGGTCCCAAGCCAGTATTTGTTCTGGTGTGTTAATGAGCAGTGGCAGCCCCAGCAGCCAGGGGGAAGGTCTAGCTGGAGATACAAAAGGCTGGTTAAGAACTGGTAATATGGGGTCTGTGTGTGCACTGGGGGAGAGCAACTTCTTCCAAGAAATACAAGGAGAAACTCTATAATTTTTCTCTTGGCTGCAGATTTATTTCAGTTTTAGTAGTTCTTATTCAAATTCATCAGGGGTAATTAATGAAATATATAGGAAGGCCAGCACACACCTAGGATGCTCTGTTTGTAGCTTGAATTATGTTGAGCTGTTTGGTCTATTGGTTCACTACCTCAAGCCTAGTGCAGTATTGTCATCCTTTGCTTTACAACACAGTCATTATATCCCTAAACCACATTGTGATACACTGTGGCTTCTGTTTACGACTCCCGAAACTCCCACTCCATATATCACCTGCCATAAAACCCATCAAACTGCTGCTAGTAAAATGGTGCACAGTGGTCTAAGTAGGAGCCAGGCAAATTGTGTGATACCCTACTGTGGTTAATGAGAGTGAAAATGTGGTTAGGATTTTATTCAGGCGATGTTCATTTGCAGGGCCATTGTAGTGAGGTGGCAAAGAAAAGAGTCTTTTGTTAACCTGAATGACAATATATTTTCCATTGTACGAAGTAGCTGAATGCAGAGTTTGCCAAGTTATACATCAATTGTAAGTAAGTCAAACTGTGACCTTGAATGGCTACATTTTTATTGCTTGGGGGTCTTGAAAACTAATTAATACACTGAGATGTTATAGCGACCATATGAAACCTGTTACTGGAATTCAAACCATTGTGGAGCAGTTCAGACCAGTCATTGACAAGTACAAAAATACAAAAAGTAATCTAGCTCTGTGTATCAGGAAAAAATTTCTTGTTTGAGTGCTGTTGCGTTGGATGTGACATTCAATTGCTTAAGGATGTAGGGGAAATAAAAATTCTGGTGGAGGTGTGGTCCATGCTGCAGATCCTCAAAGCTCCTGATTTAACCAACACTTTTAGCCCCTGAGGCCAAGGACACATTCGGCTGCATCCCAAGGCTGTTCTGGGCTACGCCCAGGGTATAAACCTTTCCCTCTCCTCCTTGCCCTTTCCACCCTGGTTTATGAAGGGACTAGATCCAGACATGTGGGACCAGCGTCTGGCCTAAAATCAAGCATGACAAACCCCTCCTTGTTAAATCCTGAGTGATGTAAAAATTGTCAAAGTGATTGTCGGCTGATTGTTTTCCACAGTCCTCATCATGTTTCTGCTTGTAGTTGTCTCATTCATTAAAATGCATTGTAGTATTTTTGTTTGTAGATGTTTCTGCCTCCTCCCCCCCGCCTCCCATTTTTAATTACAAGACCACATTTTCAGAATTATATAACTTGAATACAGGAAAGCTGAGCTTTACTTCAGATTGGAATTTTACATATATTCTGCCTTGGGTAAAAAGTTGATTTTCCCTCCCCAGCCAACGGAGAGTAAATTAAGGAAGGCGTGTATAACAAAACCAAAATTTTGTAGCTGCATTGTGTCTTTTTTGACTGTTTCTGCTGTTGTACAAAAAAAAATTACATTAAATTAAAAAGGCCTATTTATAAAACAAACATTTTGTAGGCAAAAAGGAAATGCAACCATAATAAAATTGTCAGTCTCAGCGGAATGACTGTATTGTACTGGGCTTTCGAAGAAAATCAGGCTGGCTCCTTCAGAGGAAATCTGATTTCAATTTAAGAGTCTTATTGAGGAAAACAGCACCACAAAAGGGGAAATTAAACCATAAAGAGTGCATTAAGATAATGTTAAGGATCTAACTTACCACCACAAAAAAAACCAAAGCAATCTGAAGTGGAGCTACAGAAACTTTCTCCATGGCGCATCCTCCTGGATGGAATTCTGGCAGCTGCCCCTGGAAAGGAGGGAAGGATGGGAGGTGTTTGAGCTGAGCCCCGGGGTGGTTAAGGTTAAGAAAGAGACGATGTAAAAACGGAACCTTCTCACTTCACATATCATCTCCAATGTGAATTCTGAGTCAGAGCTGCTTAATCCACTGACTGAAAGAAGTTTTTAGTGCTTTTTTCCCCCCCGGCTAGCTTAGTGGAACCTGTAGAGCCATGGGGAGGGAGCTGGATTATTTTGTGGCTCATGCACCACCAGGAGATTAGCTGATGAAAGCTCTGGTCTAGCAGTCACTTCCCAGGGTGTGGAGACTCACTCCTTTCAAGGAGAAGCAGTTCAGCTCAGCACTGGGACTTCATTTCCGTAGGCTGAGAGCTCTTTCCAAAAGGATTTTTTGTTTTACAGCTGAAGAGTGTGAAAATCTGAAAGAAACCAGAAGAATGTTAATTTGTGAGTTTTATGGCGTACAAGTGTATTCAGGATGGCTAATTTTATGCAGTTGTGGCTATAGGGGAGTGCTGAGTGGATTCAGGGTTTTTTTGGTCTATGGAAAATAATTTTGCTCTGCTTTCCTTTCCTCAGAGAAATGAGTCTGGCTGCCAGGATGGGCAGCTGGTCTGCAAGAGGTTGATGTCCTCACCAGGCAGACACAGGCTCCTGCCCAGTGCACCTGCTGGAGAGGGAGCAAGTGCTCCACTACGTGTGAAAATCCCAAATATTCTGTGGTACCTTTAGGATGCATTTCTCTGAGCTGCCACTGTCAGAGCCCAGAGGATGCAAAATCATCCTCCAAGTGCAGGAGGGGATGAAGGTGACCTGTCCCTGGCTCCAGCATAACACTGCACCATGCATTGGAGCAGCAGCAGCCAACCCTCAGGCTGGGCCAGCTCTGCTCCTACTGACCTCCCTGTGGTCCTGTTGGCTCCTTGTGGAACTCCTTCCCTGAGCATTTCTCATTCCAGAGGAGCACTGCCTATCAGAGTTATGTCTGCCTTTTGCGCCTCCCAGCTGGCTTGCACAGGAGGGAAGTATTTCCACTTTGTTGTGAGGAAACCAAGGCACACAGGGATCAGGTGGGATGGGATTGTGGGCTGCTGGGTATCCCTCAGCTGCATGGGCCACCTTATTCAGCTCACTCAAAGTGGGAAATTCAAAGGTGCCTTCATGGAAAGCTGCTGGAAGGGTTTGGATGTAATGGTTTCTGCCATGAAGCAGAAAGGCAGCCCAGCACTCCATAATGTCTCATCCTAGTTTTAAAATGCTTTCACTGTTAATAGATTTTATCCGGGTTTGACCTGGAGCATATGTGCCCTAGTTGGGCCTGTCATACATATTTTGTGAGGAAAAGAAAATAGGTATTTATAAATGGTAAAAATGGTGAACTCAAATAAAGACACCATTGCCTTGGAGTGCAGGATGGTGGGATGGATTTGCACAGACGAGGCCCCAGCGTCTCTGTGATTTAGGAACTCTGATCCTGTGTCTGCACCACCAGCAGTGCAGCCTGTGTGTCAGCAGTCTCTCTCCCATGTGCTTCCTGCAGTGAGGAAGCTGGTGTTCCGTTCTGTCCTGCCCCAGTTCTTTGATTCATAAAAATAGGGGCCTGTGGGAGTCAGACTCCCTCAGTGTCAAAGAGACTTCTGGCAGAGGGAAAGCTGGAGAGCTGGGGAGAACCTTTGTGCATCCAGAAACTGGAGGAAGTTTTGAAGAGCGGAGAAACATAAACAAAAATAAATAAAACATAAACGTAACCCCCTAAACTGAAACACACTCATGCATTTACAATCACCAAAATCCCAGGTTAGGCAGATGAAAGAGATTTCAGCGTATTACAAGTCATAGCAATAATAGCCCTGGGACATTGGCTGGTCTATTCTATTATGTAAAAGTCTCGCAGCCTTGTAATGGTTCCACAGATTAAGAAGTGCCATGCACCAGCTCTAAATATTTCTTCAAATTAAGACTTTCTGCTTCTAAGTGAAATCTCTGCTGAATACAGTGGTATAATAGGGTGCCCTGTTCCATCTGTGTAAATAACACAGAGATTTTCTCTTGTTGAAATACCTGTGTTAAGAAAAAAAAAAAAAGAAAAAAAAAAGGCAGCAATAACTTGAGACTTCAAAGGTCTAACTTCAAAAGATTTCTTGCATTCTGCTTGACGGGACAGCATCTTATGCACACATGCTTTTTCACTGCTAAATGCCTTAATAATGAGCTTGAGTACAGGTTTTGTGAATCAGAGCCAAGTAACTCTGTTTTATTATATTTGCTGGGAAATGAATGAGCTCTGGGTAATTAGGAAAGCAATTTTATTAGCATCTATTTCATAAAGATTGTTTTTTAATCAGAGTCAGAACTTACTAGAAATGATTCTTTTATTTTTATTGAGCCAGTCTCCTGAGCGGTGCGGGCTGCCATGGGTCTGAACCCATAGCAAAGTCTGTCCACTGAAGGCAGCAGAATCACCATTAATCTGTAACAGTGTTATAAAATAACCCTGGGATGGTAATCCCCTAAATAACGCTGCAGAAGCTAATAATTACTGTAGTGTGCTTTGCTGCACGATGCCACCCTGGGGCTAAATGATAACCATCCATCCATTCCTGCACCATAAAGACAGGGCACAAGGAGCCTGCTTCCCTGCACATGGCATGCAGGAGCAACAGGAGCCAGCTCAGAGCCACAGGGAGCGCTGCAGAACCACTCAGGGTCGGGGTGTGGGGGTACAGAGGCAGCCTAGGGACCAGGATAGAAGATTTTGGGTGGATTGTGTACTTGCTTTTAATTTCCTGTAGGGACTTGACATTAAGTTAGTGATGGTGCTGGGAGCAGGAGGAGAGATCTTTGCTCTCTCTGGAGGTATTTACATACAAAAAGGAAATGCCACTGTGCCCAGCAAAGGGCAAAGAGCACAAGGGTTTGTTCACTGGCCAAACTGGGGGGAAAAAAATTCAGGCTTAGAATAACCATTGTGGCAAAACCCACCCACACCTCTGTTTTCTCAGTGAAACAGGAGGAAAGATTTGTGTTCACCTGAATGAAAGGTTTTGGTTTCATTTGTAAATCTCTTATTATTTAGCACAATCAAATTTCTCAACAAAAAAAAATTATTTCAAAACGCAAAGTTAAACCACTGCTTCTTGAAAGTGTTTTCAAGAAACACTTCGAGTTTTCCAAATGTTTCAGAGTTTTCTGAATTGCTTTATGAACGTTACCTGAAACTGCAGATACTTTTGGTTCCTTGAAATTCCTTTTGAAAAGAAAGAACAGTGACTTGAACAATGCAGTCATCTGCACATCAAGGGGACTCCAAGGGCCTTGGAGCTGTATGGTCACTGCTGAGCAGAGCGACCATGACTTGTCCTGGGGCTGGGACCCATTCCAGTCCAGAACAGTAATAAAGACAAGTGTCTTCTGAAAAATTTGCACCTACATTTGTGTTCATATTGCAGACAAACTCTGGGTTAGAGGCAATTGCAGTTGGGTTTGGATTAATTCTTTTTCTTGCAAGAATAAGTTCATACTGGATTAGTGGTAATAAAGGAATGGGTGAAGATGTAATGGAAAGAGTGGGAGGATCTTTTATGCAAAAGGAAGAGTGGGCTGAATTTCCAGAGGTGCTTGGCAGGGCTACCCACGTACTGCAGAGCATAGCCTGCCTTTTCAAAACAGGAGGCGTCTGGAAAAGGGCAATTACCTGCCTGGCTCCCTCCTCACCAGGGTTTTGGGAGTGCACTTATAAAGTTTCTAAATTTGGTCCTCTATAGCAGCTCTCTGGAAAGTGCACAAGAGCTGGGAGGAGAGATGTCCCTTTTGGTTTGGGAGTCTGGGCAGAGGAGGGGGAAACCACTGGAATGTGTGCTCAGGCAGTTCCAGAGAAAAGCACCCGGCACCAAATCTGGAGCTTGACCTGAACCTGTTCACGTTTTGGAGGCCTTTGGAGAGTTTGTTTCAGGCCAAATCCCTATGAGATCAAGGAGAAAGTTTATATCAATTCTAAATTGCCTGAACAAAGCAAAAACTTTTTAGGACTAAAAAGGGAGAAACATATGTTACACATGAGAAAAACATCTTATCAGGAAGAATATGGAGAGAGTGAAATGACTAACGATGAGGTTTCTGAGACTTTGCCACAAAAATTTTATAAAAGGAGGCTCCTGAAAATCTTTCAGATGGCTGTGGAGTGATCTCATTCTCCAAGCAGAGAAGGATTATAAATGAGGATGTATTTTCCAACTTTTTTTCCCCCCATTTATACTTTGCAAAGCTTATTCCATTTGGACAAAATAATTTAAACCCCTCCAATTATCTAGATGTCCAAACCCACATCGCAGGATAAGGATTCATGCCAAAGACCTTAGGCAGGGATACTTTCAGTCATCCTCATGGTCCCTGGCCTCATCTGGTGGTACTTGTGGCTCTCCACAGCTGTTGGCTGCACCCACTGTGTGAAGATGAACGATAAATTCTTATAAGAGAGAGGAAAAAAAGCACGTCCCTCTTCCCTCTGTGCATGCAGCACTGCTGCCTGCTTCTCCCAAAGTTTGAGTGCTTAACTTGGTATCCCAAATACAAAAGTATTTTGGTTCACATATACATGCATACATGCATATATATAAAAGTATATATATATACACCCACACATAAGGGACAGCAGTCAGTTTTATTCCTTTGCTTTGCAGTCGTCAGTAAATTTAGTATATTCATGTGAATGGCTTAAAGAACACATCCTGTGATCTAAGTGAAAGGGAAAATATATCCACAAGATGATCAAGTGTGTGTAAAAATAAACAGCTTGATTGCTCTTACATGCTCTTCTTTTGTGCAAGCAAAGAGAAATGCAGAAAAATTGCCACATTTCATCAAGTAGGACAAGGGGCCCAGGTGACACCCTGATCAGGTGTGCATGCATAATCATTCCCAAAATAATCACCCTTTTGAATAATTTCACTCCAAATATTGCAGCTTCAACTTATTCTCTGCAAGTGACTCATAAATCTTTACCGTGAATGTGAATCAAGTTTCAGAGCCGCAGGCTCAGGAGCTTGTTGGATTTATTCAACTTTAGTCTTTATTTATAGACATAAAAGTGTATTATTGGTTGTAACATCCAAACAAAGGAAAACAGATTGTAAGCATCCATTACCATTTTCCCAAAAGGGAAATCTGGAGTTTCTCCTGGGTCTTTCAGTCTCTCCCTTGTAATATTAAGATGATGTCATAAACTCATAATTACTTTGTGATGCTCTTATGTACTCCGTAGTTGCTTGTACAGAGATGGTTATTTATTTTCTGAGCAGAAAAACTGAACAATACAAACAGGTGGGAAGAAGGAGATTGGTCTTTGGTGGTTTAAGGTTTGAAGGACCCCGATATTTTATTTCATCCTATTGCAATAATTTTCTCTGGTGTATGCAAGGACACAGGTGTTTTATGTAGCATTATTAAAAAAAATGTTTAATTAATATTCAAGTGTAGGATGCAAACACTTCCTATCCCCTTTATAATGACTGGAGCAAAGAGCAATTTGGGGAGTAGTAATCTGCAGAAATCACAGTCTTTACTGCTGAATTGCTCCAGGTTCCTTCCAAAAATCTCTCTCTGATTAAGTGGTGGACTCAATGCTCTTATGAGGATCCCAGATTGCAAAAAAATGTATGAATACATGGAGGGGAGGGAGGAAGGAGTCGACCCAAGCATCTGGGGAAGTGCAAACTCTGGCAGATACCAGGGGCAGGGCTGAGCAGTGCAAGGGGGTGAGAGTGCACTGTGGAGACTTCCAGGGTGTGAGGCTTCTCAGGTACATCCATAATTTCTCCTTGTTTGAGGGCAGAGCAGGAATTTGTTTCCAAGCCATGTTTACCCAGTAACATTTCTGACCTATAAAAGAGCCTGATGGAGTGCTACCTGAGTGACTTGAAATTAATAACTGATCTGGCTTTCTTTCTCCTCCTCATGGAATAATGGTGAGCAGATTGTGATTTCCTCCACTCCTAGTTACTCAGAAATATCTAATTCATTTTTACAATTTTGTTTTTTACAATTTTCTTTTTTCCTCATCCCATTGCTTAGATTTCGCAGACATTCAGGTTTGGCTCAGTTTGGACTTTGTGCAGCACATCAGGGAATGAGCACAAGTGAAATGTTGGAGGCTGGGGTTGTTGCGCTGCTTGGACACGTGCAGGATGGTCCCCTCCTCCCTGGGACACCAGCAGGGCTGAGGGTGGGACAGGCCCTTGTGCATACGTGTCAGGTAGATCAGGTTAATCTGTCATGGGTTAGCCACGGGGTGTTGCAAACCTTCCCAGGACTGGAGTTCTGGGAAATCCATTGCTCAGTGGGATAAACCCTTCCTTGCTGCTTTCTGCCCTAGTATGGAAAAAGCCAAGAACTTCTCACGCAGAGATGAGCAAATCCCTCTCTCTGGGAACATACTTGGGGTGTGGGCAAAACTTTTCTGCAGGATGGTTTGCTTGGCAGAGGTGCACAGATAAAAGAAAAAGCTTTCAAAAGCTGGTGAGAATATTCAGGAGCATATTTTGTTCCCAGTACTCAGTCAAAGCTAATTTGATGGAGAAGAGAAAAATCTCTTCCTTCCTATGTAAGGAGAATAAATATCCATTTCAAACAATTCTTTAAGGATCTAAGGTTTCTTATTACTCATTGCTAAGCATTTTAATTTCTGACCTCTTCTGCTTGACTAGCTGCAGACCATTCCATGACCCTTTAGGATTCCAACACTGAGATTTATGCCCTAGCACAAATTTCTGTGAATTACTGTTATACTGAGCCTCTGACAGGATTTGAAGCTGGCCTTTTTGTTTCCCCTATGCAGTTTTCCTACTTCTCCCTTCCTAGTGCTTCAGGCAGGCTTGATGGGATATAATTTTAACCATTCTCTCCAACTCCACACAGACATTTATAATGCAGACATGAACAGAAAGGGACTCAGCTCGATTGAGTTTGCTGCATTTCTCTCAAACTTTCCTTTGGACTCATGGATTGTCCATGCTTTTTATTTCACAGGAAAGCTCATGTGGAAAGGGATCTCTGCAAAAAAATGCCTCTGGGTAATCCCGCCCACTGCTGAAGGCACTGGTGCCAAAACAGCCACCCTCCTGCACCTCTCAGGGCTGGGCTGGTCAGAGGCTGCTGCTTCACAAATCTTGGCTCCAAATCAGGGTTTCCTATTTCCTTTGCCTTTCCCCTCGGCCTCTGATGTTATCAATAGGCTCAGAATTCAGGAGGGGAAGGAGCAAGTTTCTTTGCCATCTCTCAGTTCCTCAAGCCCCTTTTCTACCAGGCAGGAGGAAGGGAGAGGAGATACAACTAATATTGCTGAATCTTAAATAGATTCCTGATCTAGATTCCTTACTGACATAAGACTTATTTAGGGCACATCCTAAAGCTAAGATTGATTGCTTTGAGTTACCTCCATGTAAACATATATCTCTGTTTTTAAAATTTCCTCACTTTTTTCCTTCTCTAGACCACTTTCTTTGAGAGCTCCAGACTGTGTGGTGCTGCACTGGCCGGCCTGGCAATAAACCTATCATACATTCATGCAGCACTCTCCCTAAACTCGTTGCTGTGTATTTGGGATTTTCTCTGGTGCAACTTTGATTCTGGGATTTATTCCCTGCTTCTGTCTGCAAGGATGTGGGTTAGCTAGCACTCAGCTGCGGATGTGAGCCCATGTTTATAGTCCCTGGTAAAGATGGAAGTGGGCTTGGAATTATCAGCTAATTTTGGTTTTCCTAGAATTTCCTCCCCAGTTCTTTAGCAGACCTTTATCAAAACCCTGTGTGTCCAGAGCTCCCTTTCTCTGGTGGCCTGGGAGCTGGGCACTAAACATTGCTCACATCGGAACAGCAGTGCATGAATGAGGGGATTTTTTTGTCACTATGGTGATGTGCCAACCCTATAGATGCTATTTTATTATTAGAAATTAAAAACTTACTGTAGATTCCGAGGCAGAATTTTGCTTCTCTGTGTTCATTTAGGCTTTAGCCTGAAGTATTAATATAAAATTTAAAATTGTGTCCTTTCCACTGAAATCCAGTATGGTTACAAGGTTCTAATAAATATTATGTCCTTCCATCATGCAATTAAAATTTTCCACCTCATTTCACAATGCAAAACACTCACATATTGTCAATCATTTTGAAACATGATTTTTTGACATCATGTAATTTCACTTCATTTTTCAGACAGACATCACACCAGGAAATTATATAAGAAAGGATCCTATTATATCTTTATTTTTCCACCAAATTTCACCTTCAAACACAGACATTTGTGTACATTTCAGTAATTCTGACAATAAACTTTCAAGGAGAAACGAATGGCATCTCCATAGCCGGAGATCAGCATATGGAGCTTCCTGCTCTTCCGAGACCACGGCTCCGGCGCTGGCACCTGGTTAGGAACCGCTGGTGTAGCCACGGGAAGTTTACAAGTCTTCATGCACCAAGCGAAAAGGTTGCTGCTTGAAACAGATACCACCTGGGAGGCAGGGAGGGAAACATATGCATGTTTTTGAACTTTCCTGTGTTTAACAGTTAGCAGGCACTAATGAATTGCCAAACAGCCCTGATTTAAAGCGTGGTAGTCAAAAGTAAGGGGACTCGCTGCTTGTCAGGTAGTCCACCTGTTCTTTTCTCCCTGCCCCGTGTCAGGAGAAAAGCTGCTGCCGTTTCAAACCTCTGCTCTGGGGGGTGTGTGTGTGAGTGTCTCATTGTGCTGCTTCCTATCATGTGACTCACAAATGTGATAGAGTATTTCAGGCTCATTATAAAAGTCTGGTATTCAGTGACAGATTTTAACCAGAGTTGCATGTAAATCTGGGGGAAATGCAGCCTGCTTGGAATTTGTAAGTGCTCAGACATAGGCTGGCAAAGTAAGACAGGAGAAAACCAGGCATGTAAAAAGGCGGAATTAAATTTCTGTTTGTAGCTGGGTTTGGTTTCAGATATCCTCTCCCGGTTTGTGATGTCCTTGGAAATTCACACCTGGCCCAAAACCTTCTTTCCTGTCTCTCAGGGCTCAGCTGGAAATGCCAGCACATTGCCAGAAGATGTCTGAATCTCCTCCATCCTTTTAGATTTTAATGCTGCCATGGGGATGGTGCTTCCAGGCAAGGTGATCCCAAAATGTTCCACTTACAGGTCTGCTGGGTCACACAGTCAAGCAGCAGCAATTCTGCTAGGGGAATGTGCAAACAGAGCTGCTGACCTACCAGTAAACCCACTGCAGGTAGATTAAGATGAAGTGTTCAAACTTCTGCTCGTTGAAGTCAGTGCTGGAGAACCTTGGGGAGCGCAGGTAGAACTGTGCTGTAGCATGCAGAGATACAGGGTCTGGTCTCTGGAGTCAGCTAAATTGTGCTGGGTGGCCAGGAGCTGCACGTGTTGGGATGTGCTGCCTCTTAACCTGCTGGGGTTTAGGGTTTACAGTAATAAATGACACTATTGAGCTGAGGGAGGAGACCAGCAGAGAGTCTGGGCTGCTGCCCCACACTCCCTTCCCGACCATGAGGCTGCTGCTTTAAGTAATTGAGGCTATTCTCCTTTCTATTCTGTTTTAGGTAGTGTGTGTCGGATAGTCTTGCTGTGACCAGGGGTTTTGCTGGCAGAATTATTCCCAGCCATCACATGCAGCCACACAGACTCAAGAAACTAAAGGGGCTCAGTTCTTGCTTTGTTTTCCACTCCAAAAACATCTGGTACTTGGTGAAACCAGGGAGAGGGGTGTGAGCAATGCTGGAGACCCATCACCCAACCATGCAGCGTACCAGGAGAAGAGCCAACAGCCTGGCAAGCTGCTGTGTGGTGCTCCAGAGAAACCCTGCTTCATGGGGTGACATGGCTGGTGGAGAGCCTCAGGATATGGAATACTGCCATGGGAAAAAAAACCTTGCAAAGCTGTCTGTGATGCCCAGGAAAGTGGCTTTTAGGGCAGCTAAAAGAAGGGAAAACCCCACAACATAACCCCAAGTGCTAAGTTGGTAGTGAGTGATAGCGGAGAGCTGGGGGGTGGTGAGCTGGTTCTCCTTATCACTCAGAGTGGCCTGGAGAAAACTGGCAGTGATCTGGTGGGAGAAGTGCAGGGAGGGCAAGCAAACAGAAAAGGATGAGAGAAGGTTGTTATCACCACTTCCTGCCTCAAGCTGCAGCATAGCTTGGGGCTCAGGTTTAATAGGAAGTTCCTTCAGCATAACAAGCTCCCACCCATCAGCTGAGCTGCACTCGCGACTGCGTGCACCGTCTTAGCCTGCGAGTATTGCAAAGTAGCACCATTTTGCTTAATTTTTTAAAATTAGAGGGCTAAAGCAGCTTGTGGGGCTTTGGTGTGGGTTCAGTGGGTGTGCATGGTCCCCAGCAGTTATCCCAGAGAGCTGCAGAGACGTGTCATGTCTCAGGGAGCTGCATGCTGCATTTTCTGCCTTGAAACGAACTTGGCTCTTATATAAAACACCAGCTCTCAGTGGTCAGGTTGGTTTTATTGCAGGGAAGTAAATACTCCAGTGGAAGTGCAATGCAAATGATTTCTCCTGGCCTGATCCAGAAACCACTGGGGGTGTGCCGTATAAAAACACCAGAGAAATTAGTCTAATGAACGACAAGATGGATCTTCCAAGGGGTCCCTCATGAGCTGAACATGAAACGTGCTTTCCCTGAATCGGGGCAGGGGTGCTGGGCTCCTCTCAGAGCCCTGAGCACACTCTCAAGGCATGAACAGCATCTGGGGAGTTCTGCTTCCCGTGCTCAAGCACAGCCCTCTGATTTGCAGGGCGGGGTGTTAATTCAGAGATCTGTCCTTCAAAGCAGGGAAATGATGAGGTAAGAAATCTTTCTGTATTTTGAATATATATGTATGTATACACATATAAATATAGATGAGATTATTCAAATGCAGCTTGAATATATTTTGCCTAATCCATACAGAGTTTTATCAATATTTCTTTGTTTATTCTCTTTCATGCCAGCTGCTTTCTTTATATATTTCCATTTTGTACATTTTTCAGAGTGATTGGATCATGTTGCACACACTTCTATTGAAATATTAAGTGTTTGCAATCCCCATTCATAGGCACCAGCTCTGTTATTATGATCCATCATTTCAAAATCCACATATTTGAAAAAAGAGAGCTTAGCTAGCCCTTGAGTAGCAGAGAGCATTAGACCCAAAGAATCTCATTCATCTTGTCAATAATCTGTGGATTAACACCACCAAATTGTTTGTTTCCTTGGCATGTCCTCACTGTGTGTTTTTAAACAAAATGAGTGTGTGGAAGCCCCAGTGAGGTGAGGTTGGAACTGTAGTGTCAACTGGGAAACAAAGAACTTCCCAGTTGTGCCCAGCTCCTGGGCATCTCATGATGATTCCTGTCAGGAAGGAGATGGGAATCCTGTGATGACCAGGGCAGCTTGTCTGTGTTATCTGTGAGGGAACAGCCCTCCCTGTGCCTGGGATTATCATTCCGAGTCAGCTGGCAGGAATGCCCTTGTCCACTGCTCAGATGCACTGGGCTCTATTAAAAAGGCTCTTTCCCTCACTTTCTGCATCCCAGTGGGATGTGGGAAGGCGGAGACGTGGTGCATGAGCAGAGAGTTGACCAGACAGCTGCAGCACTTGAGGCACCAATGCAAGCAGAACCCACAGCCTGTTTGGAGAGCATCTCAGATATGGACAGGCTTGGTGACAGTGCTGGCCAGGGTCTGGTGGTGGCCACAGCAGACTGTGTGGCATCAGCTTTGATCACCCGTGCCTATGTGGGCTCTCCTGAACCCCAACACTGCCATCATTGCTTTTCAGACAGGCTCTCATGACCCCTTGGGGCACTTTCCCACCCCTGTTGGCTTTGGCACCACTGCCAGAACCAAAAGAGAAGTGAAGCCACTGGTGACACACTGCCACCCCCCTGGCAGGCTAGTGCAGAGCAGCCCAGCCCTTGTGCTGCCCAAACCTGGCCGTGGCCTTTGCAGCCTCTGTGCTGGCTGTTGGCACGAGTGGCGGTGGCGGAGCGGAGACCGGAGCCATCCATCACCAGCAACGGTCCGTGCGGCACCGTCACCTAGCAACCGCCCGGCCACGGCAGGTGAGACTTCAAAAAAGAGATTTTTAACAGAAAAATAAAGCAGTGATTGAGAAACACACGTTTCTGTTTCAGCAAACGTGAATATTTGGGGCAGCGGGGTTGGAATTGGAAGCTGGAGATGTTTTTGCTTTGCATCCCCGTGACTCCAGGCTCTGCCATGAGGAGATGGAGCCATCTGCTCCATTTGTACCAGGGCTTAAAGTTGAAGTTGAACCTGACACTGGGTAATTGCCTTACCCTGATTTTCCTTCTTTTTTTCCCCTCTCACATGCTATAAAAAATAATATTTAAACTATGCAGTGGGCTTTCTTAATGTAACTTCTACTTCTGAGGGTGAACTTTAAGGGCTAATTTATTTTTTTTAATCAGAGGGAAGGAAAGGAAAAGAAGTATATAAACTCATATTATCCCTTTCTCACTCTTTTTAAACACCTTTAAGATTGCAGAAATCTTCTGAGCTCTATATTGGCGATTCATGGTGCAGCAACTCACTGCAAAATCCGCTCGTTCGTTTTTGCTGATTGAATTTACTGATTGTTAATGTGTATAAAAGTGTATGTACTTTTGAAGTAATCTTCTCCTAAAGGATTTATAGGAAAGACTATTTAAATGTTGCAGCGTTTTCTCTGTTGTTATGACAGTATTATTGAGTAAATAGTTTAATTTTAGTGCCCTAGTTAAAAAAAATCCATAATGACCGTCACATAAAACGTTTGCTGTTTTTATTTCTATATTTAGTTCCCTCTGAAGATACTGGAGTTGAAAATAGGCTAGTACCTAAGACATGAATTCTGTTAAATATTAAAGAGATCTCATCAATGATTTTATTAGTCTCGGTACTCAGTGAAGGCCGCACTGACATCTGAAGTCTAATGATTTTTTTAATATATTTAAAGCCTCATACTGCACCTTTAAATATTGGACAATATTGAAAAATATAGAAGTACTTTTTTGTATATTAGCTTTAGGCAGAACTGTTGTATGATTTCCACTTCTTTCATGACATTGTAATGATGTTACCACATACAACTTTATCTTGCATGAAAAGGTGAAGTCATGAGTGATTTCTCCAATTTAAAAGCACTCAACCCTCACAGTGCTAGAAATGAATATTTTGCATATATTCATGCAACAATGATTCAATTTAAGATTTCTATTTTCAAACATTGCTTGAAACCTTCGGTATGTTAGTAGTAAAATTGCCAAAATGTGTAATAAGATTTATTATAGATGAGTAGCATTTTATTTAGTATTTCATGTTAACATGCTTTTAGGGTTACCCTGGTTTAGCAGAAGAATTCATCTTTCTTTTCTAATCAGAGCTAGCACTTTATTGTATTATTAAGATACACTTACTGTGGGGTTGTATATCACTGTGGGAGCAGAGTTTCCTGAGCCCGGCAAAGCTGCTCCTGGCTGATGCACAGTGCCTGTCTCCTGCACCCAAACCCCACCACTCACACTCTGCCATCCCTGGCACTTCCCTTTTATCCTGCTGTCTAGTTTCCCTCCTAAAAAGCCATCTTGAGCTCTGTGACACATCCAGGCCTCTCCTCTGCTTTCTGCTCAACCAGACCTCAGCTCTGCCCTGGGATGGATGCCCTGTCCTGGGATCACCACGCTGGTGGTGAGATTGCTGGGCAGCTTCACCTTCCTCACCTGCTCGTGGCACTGTTTGTCATGGAGCTGCAGTTTCCCTGGCCATCTAGGGCTGGGAAATGTGTGGATGCCTTTTGGTCCTCGTGCTGAGGCCACCACATATTGATGTCCATGGGTTTGCTGTCAAGGCACGTGGGACCCATAGGGACTGGCAGATAAAGCAGCAGAGCAGATGCTTGACCCAGAGCAGAGGACACCTCCTTTCTGCTCCCTCACAGCCTTTTTTGTGCTCTGGGGCAGGTTGCATCCCTGCCCAAGCAGCATCATTGTGCAAACATGATTTTTGAGACTGAGGATTGGTAGGACCAGGCTTGAAAAATTCCTGGCGCTGTGATCCTTTGACCAAGATCCAAATCCTGGTGCCTTTTCTTGCCTCCAGCAATCCCTTCACACTTAGCCCCATTTACAGAGGGAAGCATGTCCCACAGGTAAGGGGAAATCCACTGCTGAAATGCAGGTGTGAGGGATGTGTGGTGAGGAGCACTGTGCTGGAGTGATGAATATGTTTACATCTTTTAAAAGTTGTAATTCAGCACGGATGAGCTGGCGACCCCCCTTTCCACATTCATGTTTGATTCACAAACAGAAAGAAATGATCTACTATTAGGAAAGATTTCTCTTTGACTGGGGAGCTGGAGATGGTAGTGAGAGTGGCTTTCATAGATGAAAATAATTGTACACTTTTTGTATTATTATTTTTGGCAAAGAGCTAGTGTTTCAGCTTTCCAGAGTATTACATCATTACTTTGTATAATGCATCATAATGATAGAGTGAATGGAAACGAAGAAATGCCAGCTTCTGTTGCAAGTTTAAAGACAGACACACATTTTCAGCTGGGAAAGCTGCTGTTCAGCTAAGTGTTTTCCTAGATGAAACAAAGCTGCAATCCCACTTGGCATTCGCATTAATTGTGGACTTGCCAACAGGCCAGTTTCACTGGTGTATAAATTAGTGGAGAATTATTCAACTCATCTCAATAACTAAGAGAATATCCTCATAAAGCTTGCTGAGCTGTAAGACATCCCCCCTCCCCCCCACTTTCCAGGGTATTTTGCACCCTATACTTAGAAAAATCACAGAATTTGCATGCTCTTCAAAAAAAAAAAAAAAAAAGGAAAAAACCAACATACAAAGAAAGGCATCAGATATACTGATACCCCAGCACAGAAATGTAGTGACTATCTGCATAAAATAGCAAGTTTGTATGGGAAATGTCCAAATTAAGAGGGAATTTTCTGGTTTGTTGTTTGAGTTTTGAGTTTGGGTGTTGGTTTGGGTTTTTTTTTTTTTGTTGTTTTGTTTTGAAATTCAGCTAAAAAGCGAAGTGGAAGTGCCTGTGAAAGGAGCCTCATTTCCAGCGTTAGCCACCCGACATTTCGCGTGTCTCTGTAGGAACAAGAGCCCAGGAAGTGCAAACTTCCCCAAACTGTCCTGCCAACAGGCCTTTCTGACCTAGAGGGGGGATCACCTTTATAGTGACAGGATAATTTGATCTCAGTGCCATCTAATCCTTATTTTCTTTATGGAGACTGCTGGCAAGGGCGCCAATTAGTGCCAATTGTGATGGTGGCTTTTGTGATGCAGACACCTGCCCACTAGGAATTGGACTGGTACCACCAACACACATATGCCACTAAACAGCTGTCAGATGGTAATGACTTTTTGGAGTAGAAGAAAAGGGCAGAATTTCATTCTGAGGCAATTTTCTGAGAAAATTTTTTGCAATTTTTCACCCCTCTCTTTCCCCACTGTTTTTTGGTATCTGAATTCTGAGCTTCTAATGAGAAAACAAAATGTGAATTTTAACCTATATATCATAGCACCAACTTCATCCCAAAAACCATGTGGTCTAGATGAGCAAAAGTAGAGTAAGAACCTATATTAATGGTATTCTTATTATTCTACATCAAGTTTTAAACTTGTTACCTGTAGTCTGTTCCTTGTTTAGGTTACTTCTCCCAGTGACAGACAAATGAAACACCATGTTTCCTTTTACCACTCTTCTGGCTTTTTGGCTAAATGAAAAGACTGAATTAAATGTAAGCATCAAACAATTAATTTTTTTTTTTTTTTTTTTTTGATGACAGAATGAAGTGCTTTGCAGCACTTCTGCGGCTCATGCCAACACAGTCACAATAGTTCAGGATCTCTCTCATGCTTTTATTAAACTCCCTTCTAATTTCCAGTCAAATCAACAGTCCCTTCTTTGATGGCTTAACAGGGGAAGTTTACAAGCCTGCTTTATCCCTGAGTAATTATGTGCGCATGTGTGTGCTTGTAGGGGTGTGTAGACATCCATCTGTACAGGCACATGCACCTTGAACTGCAACTTTTGGGTAATTTTGGCAGTGGGGTCACGAGCAGATTGGATTTCTTCCTGGCAGGTGGGATTTCTGTGGTGTCGAGGCACATGAGCCCCATGGAAATGAAGAGCCCTGAGTGCTGGTGTTAGGGATGTGCCTGGGAAGTGTGGGAGTGTCTCACAGGAGATATTTGGCACTGTGTGAGGAGGGACCTTCAGTGCAGCTGGAGGATTCCTGTGTCCTGACCAAGCCTTGATCTCTGCCGAGAGCTCCCGACGCCTGAGAGCCCAGGCAGAGGCCAGGCATGGCAATCAGTGGGACCTTTCAGCACTCTGCCAGCACACACAGAGGCCCTTCAGCCTCTGCTCTGCTGGCTGTCACACCCTGATTAGCCCAATTGCTCACTGGCATCAACTACCACACGTGGATGCAAGAGGAAACAACCGTAAATAAACCTGAGGTTGGTTTGCAGTGAGAAAAAGAGGAGAATTCAGAGTCATTTTTAAAGAACATCACTGTTGCCATATAGATCCATAATATCTATAGGAAAAGTTTGTATGAAGGTTTTTCAAGTGGAATAAAATTAGTCAGGGGTCACTGCTTTTTATTAGGATTTGTTGCTGAGGCCTGACAGAGCTCAAGAAGTGTTTGGACAATACTCTCAGGCACATTGCATGATTTTTTCGGATGGTGCTGTGCAGGGCTTGATAATTCTTGTGAGTCCCTTCCAACTCAGTTTATTCTGTCATTCTCTGATCATTCGTTGTTATTTCCAAGAAATGTAAAGCTCTGCCATAGCTCAGACCAGCTCCTCCTGTCTGTCTTTGTTCCATTTATTCATTACTCAGATGGTGACCATTTTAATGCAGCTGTAACTAGCTATGGCCCTGCCATGGAAAGGCCAGAGTTTGCAGATGGACTCGCAGCAGTTTCTGGACTTGGTGGCGGACTGCCCTCCCTGCCTGCCCAGAGAGCTGTAACCCACCAGGAATGCCTGCATTGTCACCAGAACATACTCTGAAATTTCACAGATTTGAAAGGAATGGCAGCCAGGGCAACCAGCATTCACAGGCTTGGGAGAGCTAACAGCAAACCTACAGAGGCTCAATCAGCTCTTTCAGTTTGTTGGTAGCTTTTGACCATGTTTTTTTCTCCACCAGTTAGCTTGTTAAGGGCTTTCAAAACATTTTCTCTACATCTTGGGGTTGTTCCAAGGCTTCTCAGTTAGAGAGGACAACAGTGGGGCTCAGATTTTTGAAACCTCAGCCCCTCCTCTGGCACTCAAAGTAAATGTTGTCTTTACAAAGGCTGCAAATCCTGGGCAGTCTTTTCTTGACACTGATGCTCAGACTGTAGAGGGGCTTCTCAGTTAGTTTTCTTCAATGCACAAGGCACATTATCCTTGGGTGTGAAAAGGCTCTGCACTAGATTGTACTGCTGGTTTTTGGCTGGGTGAACAGTGGATACAAAATCCAGCCCATTATTCCATGCACTGTCCTCAAAAGCAAGTCAGGGAATCCACGGAGCTCAGCAGTGCTGAGTTCATTGCTGGCACTGAAGTGAGAACCTGTGCCACTCCTGACAGGTGTTCTTTGTTAGTTTTGTAAATGATGCAAACATGTTTTAAACTGTCCTGTGGGGTGTCTCCTGCACATCCTAACACACAGGCCTCCTGATGAACATGTAACATGGTTTTTAACACGTGCTGGTCTTCAAAACATGAAACGTTAAAGGAAAATGTGGTAATTCTTTAAACCCCCTATCATTGTGAATTCATATCATATTCATTGTAATAGCATTGATCAAAATGAATTCATTTGGTATTCATGTAAATGTCACATGTACTTCCATAGGTGTTTCATTGTAAATTAGCATTTCTCAGAGGACACTTAAAATAAAGTGTTACTGAAAGTTCTCATTACACATATTGCTGGGATTAGTACATTAAGGATCATGTACTTACATAGTACTAATGCATTTCTGCCACTTAAAATGCTGCATTACCCATTTCTGATATCTAGCAAATATATAAAGCAATTTTGAGAATTACTGACATCCTGGAGGAAGTGGTACTTTTGTGATTAAATTGGTTTTGTGTATTTCATTTTGATTTACAAAAATCCCCAAAAAACCAAACTAAACCAAAACAAAAAAACTCAAAAAACCCCACCCCATTGCCAGATATACTGAAATGATTTTTTATTTCAGTGACTTTAGCATCAAGTGAAACAAAAAAATGAGAGCCACATCTAAATAGAAAAGCACAACACAAATATTATAAATGCTTTTGGGTCTTCAAACTTGTTTCAGAAAGCCAAATTAGCTGAGTCTTTAGCACACAGTGGCACAAGCTTTCTGATGCATTTCAGAATTATTCAGATTTCAGATTGCTTTCAGATTATTCCTTCCTAAGAGGAAGCCAAAAAGTTCTGTGGTCTCAGGCAGATGCATTTCTGACGTCTTGAATTGTCCATTACAGCTTGTTTGGTCTGAAGTTACTTTTGAAAAGATGAAGTTTAAAGAAGACTACAGAGTGTTTTATAAATAGCTGACAAAAGGTGCGTTATGGTAACTATAGAAGAGAGAGCATTGTTTGAGACCTGGAACACTCTAAAGCTGTCTGACAATGCTGTGGATGTCTTCTGAAAAGAATTGATGTAATTATTTTAAGGCTTTTTTGGTAACACTAATAAAAAAACCCCAACTCTGAAGCTTAACTGCAGGCCTGATCCTAGCAGAAATTTCTGGGGAAAAAAAAAGTGGGGAGATGGCAGCATCTTAATGTTTATACTGGAAGGGAAGAGGCAGATTTGGCCATGAGGAGCTGCAAAACCAATCCCATGGCACAATCTCCTAGCAAATATTCGCTTGCTCTTGTGGCTTCTTCCACATGAGGTGCGGCCTTGCAGCACGTGCAGGCTGAGCAGGAGGCGCCATTCCCAGAGCTGCCAGCAAAACCAGGATGGATTGTGGCATCGTGGCTGGAACACTGCTCTGGGCTGGGGGAGTTTGGGTCTGCTCCTGCCCTGGTGCCTCTCTGTCACTTGTCCTGGCACAGGTGGTGGCATTTTGGGGATAAGCCTTCTGGAAAGGGAGGAGGGGAGGATATGAAGGAGGAGCTCTTGTGAGCTTTGAGATGTCATGCAACTGTCCTGACCTCCCTCTGATTGCCCCTCCCCAGCCTTGCAGCTGATTACCAGCTTTGGTGATTGATCACTGCAGTGAGTTGTTCTGCATCCCGAGAAAAGTCTGTCAAATCTGGGAATGGACAACTCCACACCTGACCATCAGCTGTACATTAGTGCTCTGTCTCATGCCTTACCTGTTTTTCCAGAAGATTGCAGTTTTCCAAGTGTTTGCCTAGTTCTCAACTGGCCTGAGAACTTGCAGGATGGCAAACCTTAGGACAGAGAGAGGAATCCAGGAATACATTTCAGGTTAGAACCATAATAAGCTAATTTGAGATAATAAATAGCTACTAAAATCACATGAAAAATGCGATAGGACTATAAAGTGTGTTTTTATAATCCTGCTCCTCCCCTTTTTCTGCCATCTCCTCCTCCTCCTCCTCAATGTAACAAGGACCCTAATAGGCTTCATGTATAAGTGCCTATTTTTATTAAAGACAAGTGTAATCTTTTGTAGTCCAAATGTCCCTATCATAAATGCTAACCGAGGAAAATATTAGGACTCATTTATTTATGAACCCGTTAATAATGAGGTGCAGTTATGGAAAAGGCTTTCTCAGCACAAAGCCTGCTGAACAAACAATGCACACTGGGGAAAAGGAGCTAGTTAGCCTCTCTGACTTAGATAAAGCTATGGAGAAATGACAAGTGCCAGTAATTAGCAAAGCCTCTTCACCAAGATAACCCTATACATCTTTGTCTAGTTCAATCACCAAAGACTACGATTCAGTGTAAAATTAAAGCCGGGATGCCATCAATTTCTGTTAACCTCTCTATATTGTTCTGTGTTCATGCATATGTGATAGATAGTTTTTGTCATTTTATTAAATGGTGACATCTCAGTATGCATGTGACTAAAACTGTTTTCTCCTTAGCAAAGTATTTTTAATCATCTCTCCATTGCCTTTATTATCTCGGTTCTTCTGACTCCTAATTGCTTTATTATGCAGTATTGGCAGCTGTTCTGGGGGTGCAAATATGTGTGCCCACTCCTTTTCTGAGGAGAGAATCTGGAATTAAGGGGTCTGTGCCTTTCTGGTACTCATGTGAGCAGGTACAGGAGCTCTGCATCCGTCTGCTCAACTCCTACTGCATTTTTACCCAACAGGTGAAGAATTGTTGGATGCAGTGATCATCACTGACATGCAGACCCCTGGTTTCCATGAGTGTGGCCTCCCCTCTCCACCCTTGTCTGGAAGGGTAGTCCTGAATTGGTTTTGGTGGGGTAGCTGATGCTCACCTGCTTGGTGTTGAACTCACCAGCTGAGTGTTGAACTCAGCTGAAAGGCTCTGTCAGCTTGGTGGTCCTCCACAAATGCAGTCTGCACCCAAACTGCATTTTTTTTTCACCTTAAATGGTGAGCCCTGAGGGTATTTTTTCCCCCCATGCAGGCTTCCATTATTTGTGAACTCATACTGCCTAAATTTCCCTGTGACTTTCAGATAAGTCAGCGAACACATTCACCTAAAGCTTTGCAAGGGGAAAAATAGTTATAAATCAACCTTGTTTCCTTGACATGAGGGCAGGTTTGCTGGGAGTGCTCACAGAGTGAGCTCTAAGTGATCTGAGAAGTTGCATGTGGCACTGGGTGTCATAACAAAAGTTCCTGCTGGCTCCATTTTCCTGCTCCGTAATGTCTTTTTACTTGTTTTAAGTACTCCAGGCCCCGACTGCTGAGGTTATTAATCTTCATCTGTGCTCTTTTTAAACTTTACTACTAGCACTTTTTTTGCCTCAGATATGCTTTTATTCATTCTTTTCAGCAGCAATAACCTCTCATATTGGCCAAATTAGGAAATAATTGCAAATAATAGAGAATCCTTTTCCAGCTCCACAGTAAAGGATTATATATGTGCTGTGTGTGAGGGATGGCACAGAGTGTAAATACCAAAATATGGGCAAATAGGCAGAGAAGGGAGGGATGTTGCCTGGCTCTCACTCTTGCTGTCTGACTCAGGGGTCTTTGTGCTCAGGGCACAGCCCACAGCAGAAGGTCACACATGGTGGTTTGTGGAGGAGGAGGAAGGGAAAAGCAAGGGCATTTTTTGCAGTTCAGCTCATGCCAGTCCCTGTTTAGGAAAACCTGGGCAGGGTCTTTTAGTCTTCTGAGGTAGAAACAGATTTGGGTGAATAAAATAGAGTCACTTGCATTTTTTAAGCAGAAATGTGACCTTTCTTGGTGTTTTTTGGTTGTTTTGTGGGGTTTTGTTTTTTGGGTTTTTTTTTGGTTTTTTTTTCTTTTTTGTGGCCACCATAGCTCATAGCTCGGGCTTGTTTCTCTTCAGTGCCAGTTCCAGGAGTTCCATCCCTCTTTCGCTATGTGTTGTATGAGTTTTGGATATTCATCCACTGCTTTGAAACACCCAGCTTTCCACTGAAGGAGCTGAATCCAAGAGTTTATTCCTGACATTTATCACAAGTCACACATCATAAATGGCCAGTAATCCAACCCAGCTCTTTGCAAGCCAGCAAAACTGTCTAATCAGGCCCCATATTAATAATTATTTTTCAGTAACAAGTATATATGTAGGACTCTGGGATATGCTTGTGCCATACAAAAAGCTGCTGCTTTCAGGTGCCTGGCTGCTCTCATACATAGGCATTTTCAGGATCAAAGCTCCTATGAATGTTATTCACAACAAATAATTGTGCCAGCTCTTGGGAAGAAAATACGGAGAACATTCATGTAATGCTGCTGTCTCAGTTGGGGAGCAAGGAAATACATTGACTGTAGGAGAGAGCAAAGCTCTCTCAGCACTCTCATCACATTAACACTTACCTTTCTTCCTTCCAGTCAAAGTTCTCTGAGCTGCTTCTTTCCATTGTTTTTTATTATTCATTTGAATCAGAAAATAATATTTTTCCCTCTCTAATTCAAGAAAAATTGTCATTGCCCACCTCCTGCTGAGGCAAAAGAGTGCCATAGCCCATCTCCTATAAGCTCCTTCTCACTTCAAATGCAGCCTGCAATGGCTCCTTTGGAAATGTAACAGGCTATTACAGAAATATGTATTTACACAGTATTTTAAGATGCACATTATCCACCTGATAGACCATGACAGCTCACCATTACAGCCTATTGAATAAAACCTCTTTGCACCATTTTTTTTTTCAAAGCAGATACTTTTTATGTGCTGAATTGTGAGTCCATTGTGTAAAAGTACAAGTTCATCATGCAGGGCTGTAGGAGGACACCATTTATCTGTAACCCACTGCAGTGGGAAAGTGCTCTCACCCTGCCCCATTGAATGAATTATTCTGACCAGAGGGATGCAGATTGAAAAGAAAGTGAGAAAAAAGCTTCATGGACCTGAAAGGAAAAGTTACAACATTTGTTTACTGGCCTGCAGTATATTATAAGGGAGATCACTCCTGCAGAGTAATTTTCCTTCTTCCTTGGCTGGTCTTATTTTTTTAAGGGACTCTTCTATTTTGAAAACATCTCTGCTTGGCTTTCCCACCCAAACTTCCTGTGCTTGTGTGAGTCACTCCAGCTGATCCATGCTTGAACAGTTTCTCTCTTCCAGGAATTCACATTAGAACCTGCCCTGCCCCAGGTGCCATCTCTCTCGTTGTCTAAGGATGCTCCATTGGAATAGAAAATAATCAAAATTTTATTAGCCTGAAGCCGGGCATAAGGGCCCTTCCTTTCATTCCCTGTGCGTTTTAACCTACCAGGAAACAAAAGGCAACAGGGAAGGCCACAAGACCCCAACGTCAAAACAAAGACACAGTGTCCCTACAATCAAACAGGCTGAACAAGCTGCAAATAGACAAGATCCCCAACTTGTTATGAGATGAAATGGAACCGGGCCCCTGTTGAGAAACAATTTTATGTTGCAGATGTTCGTGAATGCATAGAAAATGTGGTGACTTCAAGTCTCTTTTCTTTCCCTATCTTCAGGATGTCAAAACTGATTTTTAAAGATAAACTCTCTAACAGTTACAGTTGACTCCTGAGAAGAACTTGCATGTCTGGAACAAAAAAAAGACTCCCAGCCAGCTGAACAGTGTTGTCTTCCTCCCTCCCTCCATTCAAATTAACCATACACAACAGAAATACCAAACAGGCATGGGTTTTACATATCATGCCAATTCTGATCCAAAACAGTTTATTAATATAAATCACCTCCAAAAAAGGGAAAGATTTTAAAGGGAAGCGAATAGCTGCCAAAAAGCCTTCCACACAGAGCCAGTGCCTAGCACTAAACCTAGTGGAAATCATGTATTTCCACTCCTCATGAAGCCAAGCAGTGGGGAGCCAGTGCTTTGAAGCCAGCGTGGGACACTTGCTGTGAGCCCCCACTAGAGAGCATATGGTTTGAGAGGAAACAGAAACCCCATCCAGAAACGTGCTGGTCTCCAACCAGCGGGGCTGAAAAGAGTCCAAACCCATTCCCTGCAGGAGGGGACCCACAGGCCCCATCCAGTCTTTGCCATGGCTCTTCCCCACTCATGGAAGTCAACCATCCCTCTGAGATGGCTCCTCTGCACCTCCCAGAGCAGGAAGGGATGGCTTGGAGGGGTAAATGTCACCCTGAGGGTTCAGGGATGCCTGTTGCCCATGCCATGCCTGGGATTCCCACAGTGTGGGGACCCACCCAGCTCTGCTCTGCTCCAGAACTTTCTCTGGGCACTCCCAGGAGGGCTTTCCTGATGTCCAACCCAAGGATGGAAGCTGATCTTACATCTGTGGTTTTGTCTCAAGCATCTCCTCCTTGACTCTTCACTCTTGACTCTTCCACAAAGCAGGACCGAGCAGCCCAAAGTTGTGGTTTCCTGGATTTCCAAGGTCTGTTTGGGAAATTCGTCCTTACTTTTTAAACAGTGTATTCGGTTTAATTTTCATTATTTTTAGATGTTAAATTTTACATCAATACAGTATGTCTTAAACTACTGTATTAGAATGCTGCTTGACTCACTTCCAAATTGAAGACCTTTTAAAAAAATTGAAGCAGTCCAATAATTTTAAATCACTCTGCACTGTGCATTGCAATTTAAAATTATTGGAGTGCTTCAAATTTTTATAAGCCCTTGAATTTGGAAGTGATCGAGGTTCTGGGCATACTCAGTGTAGAGCAATTTAAAATTATAAGAGCTGTCAAATTTTTATATAAGCACTTCAGTTAGAAAAGGGATTTGGGTTCTGGGCATGTGCAAAGGGGAGCAATTTAAATTATTAAAGTGCTTCAATTTTTTTTCTAAGCACCTGATTTTGGAAGGGTTTTGGTTTGAGCAGCCTAAAATGACAACTTCCTTTGAGAGTTTCTTCTTTAAAAGAATTTCAATCTTGCAAACTAAAGTATTCTTTAAAATATGAATTCACTGATACTTTAGGAACTGATTTGTACAGAGCTTGGTGCCCAGAACATCTATTTTTTTTCCACCTCATTTTATCATTTCACTCTTTAAGGGGCAAATTGATAGTATAGAAATAGCTGCCTCTTTGGAGTCTAAATTTTTTCCAACTGTTGCACTCATGGTACAAAAGAAAAAAAAAAAAAAAGAGTGGAAAAATGAAAAATTTGATGAGAAGGGCTGAATGCTTTTTCCATGGACTACCCTGCCTGGCCAACAGAATTTAGAAGGCATGCAAAATTGAAGCAATTTGTTATTAAATCTCATTTTAATGTCTCTCAACACTCGAAATGAAAGCCATGTGACAGCTGATTGAATCTGAAGGAAGGAAGTTGGAAAGCAGCTTTATTTGCACACTCACTCTCTGTACTGAAGTGATTCCTGCCAGGAGCTGTGCCAGGATTGCCATCTTTGCCCCAGATCCTGCCATGTCCTTCAGCATCCCAGTGCTGGGCAGCAGGAGCAGCAAGGAGAGCAGGGAGGGTGCAGCTCACACACCAGATCCCAATCCCTGCTGCCGTGGGATTGCAGAGGGAATCGGAGCAGCCAAGCTGTGTCCAGGAAAGATGAGACTGAGGGATGCCGTCACAGAGACAGGGCAGATGAGCATTTCCAGCCTCTCCACTCCTGTTTCTCTCTGCTATCCCTTTTGGAAGACAGGGATTCACTCTGTAGGGCAGGGATCAGGATAATTAGTCAATGTATAAGGGCACCGAGCACCTTAAGCCTCGCGTACCAGGAGTACCTGCGGCATGGAGCCGTGCATTCCATCAAATGCCAATTTAATGTTTTCTTCCCCTTGAATGCTCCTTTCACTTGTTACCATGGAGGTGATAGGTGACCATTTGTAGTTGTTTATTCCTTGGAAAATGAAGTTTTTGAATAAAAGCCAGTGATCAAATTAAATAGGGGCAAAGATCTGCCGGAGGTGAAATTCAAACAGGAGCCAGATTAATCATATAGTGAGGAATGAAGGGAAAAATTCCTGAAAGCATTTTGCTTTTTCCCTTGGAGTTTTTGTTCTGTTTTGTTTTTTTTCCAAAAAGTTGAAGTATAAAAATGGTTTCTCAGTGGCCACGGTATTAACTGCATCACTCTTTCGGGATGTGAAACCCAGGGTTTGTTCTGTGCCAGAGGGACAGGGAACGGGAGACCAAACATATTTTGCTTGGTATGAGTTGATTTGGACTGTGCTTTCATTGAAGCCTTGTGGAATTCAGTGGCAGGCATTGGCTAAGTTCTGGCCAGAGATGAGGTGTGTGTGCCTGTGTCAATAGGGAGAAGAGTTTGGTAGAGGTGAGATCTCTCCATGCCTTCTTTCTGTCCAGCATGTGGGCGTGGGTTGGATTAAAAATCTGCCTGGGCAGAGGAGCAGTAGGGGCAGGTCCATGCAGGGATGAGTGTGTGTCAGACCAGGGGCATGCAGAGGGGATCAAACACAGAGAAACAGCCTGGCCCTGCCTGTCTGAATCCCTGCTCTGGCCCCAAATAACAGAGGGAATCCGCTCGGAGCACTGAGGCTGCCTCAGAGTTCCCGTCTTGCTGCCTCCCTTCAGATAGCACCTGCTCGAACCCCGCTTTTGGGCTGCATTCATGCTAATGGTGACAGTTTTTTTTCCTCCTTTGTTACATCGTGCAAACCAAATAGAAAGTGAGGTGAGCTTGTCTGAGCAGATGAAAGATGGCAAGAAATTGGCGCTTGGGGACCAGTGTCTTGGTGACATCGACTCTGCAGTCCTTTTTTTCTCTCTCTTCCTGGCTTCCCCTCTCCCTCTCATTCTCTCTGAAATGGTCTGTGCTTCCAGTAATTTACATAATACTCTTCTGACACCTTTACTTTAGTCATCAATCACGGTACCTTCTCTCAGTCTATCTTTTGTCTGAGCATGTCTCTTCTTTATCAGGCCATGCACAAAAGATTAATTTCACAGTTTTTCTCCCTTCTTTCTTTCCTTGCAAGATACAAAGCTCATGAAATGACAGAAGCAAGATAATGAAAACAACAATGCAAGCAATTTTTTTTTTTGTTCTTGCTGGTTGGATCTCAAGATACTTTTTTTAACCTCATTGTGTGCCATCTGTCTTAGAAAAGGTCTGCTCAGTATTTTTTAATACAATTCTGATGCTGTTCTGAAGACTACCTGGGGGAAAAAATACATATTTTAATCAGGCTATAGGTACGGATTTAAAATTAGAGAAATAAATAAAAGAAAAAAGGAATTTGCTGAACAATTAAAGCGAGGAGTCCATTTCTAATGGTGGCATGGGCTACTGCACAGTGCCCATGCCCCAATTAATATTAATGATCTTTTGTGCATAGCAAATTTATGGCATTTGATTGACTCACACAACTACACTTCAAGCTGTCACGTAAAGTGAAATATATGGGCACCGTGGCCTAATTTGCATATGCATATGTTCTTAATATTAATTAGTCTAATGGATCTAAGGACCTGGAGATAATTTGAGTACTGGGAGAAGAGAAGCAAACAAACAAAACAAAACTCGCCGAACAGTGCCCTGCTATGGGTTGGTCCTACAGTCAAATAACTCTCCCAAAATGCAAAATAATTGGCATGAATTTCTCCTCCTTCCCCAAGTCTCTCCCAGGACTGGCTGAATTAAAATCTTATCCCATATAATGCATTGTTTTGGCTCTGACCCTGACGCTTCTTAATTTGAAATGCTTAACATGCCAAGTAGATTACAGAATTATAGACAGAGGAGTTGGAGTGCAGGCTTATGGGCTAGGTCAGGGCCAGGAGACTTGCAGCCCTGCAAGGGGGCTATTTCCCAATACACCTGTGTAATTGCCATTAATATTAATGGGAACTGTGTGAGTTTATTGGGGGGAACTTGGTCTCCCCAGCTTGGCTGTGTGTTTGCATTGCCTAGTAATGATAAAAAAAGCCACTTTTGACCACTGGGCTTTCAAAGTTAGTGCAAATTCATGTTTTTGATTCTCCAGGGAGCAGGAGGTGCCAGGGCACAAAAGCAGGGAGGTGTTGGCATAATCTTTTCTGTTTGACTTGTGAATTGGCTTGTGGAAGGGCTGGTGTCCTAATCCTGCACCCCATAGTCCGTACTACACCCCTCTGGGATAACCAGCTTTAAGATGAGGACAGCCTTTGTATGATGGTGAAGAGGAGCTGGCAGTGGGGTCCATGCACTAAGTCCTGCCAGGACCACAAAGTGCTGTCAGGAATTATCAAGGGGAGAGAGGGATGATCTGGTATCCCAGCAGATTGGCTGAAGTCAGGAGATCCTTGGATCCATTATCATCCTGTGCAGTTGAGCAAGCGGAGTGTTTTGTTGCCAGTGGAAAAGGAGAGTAGACTCTGGCTGGGATCCCTCTGGGAGTGACTGTGCTTTGGGACATCCCCGAGCAGCACTCTGCAGGAAGGATATCTGTGCAGGATACTTGTGGCTCTTGCAATCCGGGCTGCTGGCTCTGGGGCTGTTTCTGTGCTGATAGGGAGGTGACAGAGGAGTGGCCACCACTCCGGTCACCGGGGGAGCTCCTACGTGGCCAGTTCTGGTGAGACTCGGGCAGCCAGCTGAGGAGCTGGGGCTGCAGTACCACCCCTTCATGGGAATCTGCAGGGATCCGAGTTCCACGTCCAGCAGGGAGAAATGAAAATCCCAAAGGCCAGAACAACACAGATTTCCAGGAGGGAAGGGTGCTTCAGAGCTGGGAGATTCATTAAGGCTGTTCCTGCCTCGGGGGACATGGGGACCTCGTTTCATACCCGGTCCCTGACTCACCTGGGTTATTGTGGATCCGTACCTGACTCATCTGGGTTGTTCCACCTCCCAAAGAAAACAGCCCGTGCTGCTCCAGCCCATTTCCAGCCTGCAGAGCTGTAATGAATCTGCAAGTTGCTGATTGCCTTTACGAGGCGCTAAGCACCGATGGCTGCCTGATGCCAGGGAGGGAAGTGTCAGCTCTTGCCCGGATCAGGTCTACAGTGAGTTGTTCTATAGAAAAAAAAGACTTTGCTCTACGAAGGCATCACTTATATACCGAATATATATAACAAAACCCGGAAAGCCTCTAGTCACTCATTTTAGCAGCTAAAATGCCTTTAGGCCAACATTCCTGCTGTGAAAGGGGTTATGGACATGTCATACGAGGGTCATCAGTAAAAAATATACCCAACTTTTGTTATTCTTAAGTCTAAATCAAAAACCTCTTTTCACAATCCACTAAGGGACGATTTACTAGAGAGTAGAATGTGGTATCAATTATTTCTGTGGGCATCCTTTTTGTTATAAGAAGCAAAGAGGATTGCTTGAGAGTCAATAGCATGACTCTGTCTCAGATTACTAAATAATGAAATGCTAAACTTGGCCTAGAGTAAGGACTATTGCTGTCTCAAAGGGACCAGGGGCTTCAATTAAATCAGAGGATGGTGTTCAATGAATGAGAAAAGGATGCTTAAGGTACGATGACATATTACTGAATTTTACATTTAATTGCAGTGCTTTGTTCTTTTAATAAAAGCACAAGAGCAGTGGATCTCCATTATGGTCATCTGGTAGCATTGTTCACTGTGGACAGTTTATTTTAATTTATTGGCTATGTTTAATCCCTCTATTTTTCATATAAATGAATTCTGTCTGCTTTATTTTATGAATTTTCTTTGCTTATAAAAAAAAGGCACCTAATAGTTATTTACGCACAAAATAACTTTTCCACGGGAACACTCAATGGTGCAAGAAGGAAACAACCCAGATTCTATGAGCCTGGAATGGAAGCAAGTCTTTCTGTTCAGAGAGGTGCATTTCTGCATCACCCAAGCAGGAATTGGCACTTACTGAGGAACCTCAGGGGTGACAAAAATGTCCTTGATGGTTTTGTGAGCTGAACTTGGGGCTGTGGGCAGTGGGACCCATGCACAGAGTGACTTTGTGGACTTCTGGTCCAGGAGAAATTGGCTTCAAAACCCCCTGCCCCCAGAGGTGGGTTTCAGCTTTTCTGCTCGGTGCCCTGGATAATGCACAACACATGGCAGCAGTTTCGCTGGAAAACCACTGGAGCATATGTATGTGATTATACATATGTGTGTGCACACATGCATGCATGTATAGATGTATTTATAGTTCTGTGTTTGCATATATAGTGATATGTATTTATTTTAAAATCCGAACCTACAAGTGTTTTTAAAATGGTTGTCAGGCAAATCCCCCTTTTTAGACATTTTTGCTGTGACTTGTCTCATCTGAGCACGCCAGTCGTGTCCCATTACATAAATGATGGCATGGTCAGTGATTTAAGTAACGTAACCTGATGCATCAAGGCAACACTGAGGTTACCGTCAGCTTAGGAAGGGAGAAATCGAGACCTTAGAAATTCAGATCCTCATCTATATTTTTAGAGTCTGGTGTGTTTGTTTTTTCCTTCTTATTTTTTTCTTTTCATTAAAAGGTCCTTGTGCAGGAGAGGGATTCTTAAATCCGGCTGAAATACTGTGTGCATTGAGCACAGGCAGGGGAGACAGTCTCTCTTCAGGCCTGGACAGTGCATGTCTGGTTTTTGGGGCAGATCCTCCCTGGAACGGGGTCACAGTGAGGGGTTAATTCCCCTGAACAGGTTGGGAGTCTTTTGTTTCAGTTGTGTCTCTTGCAGTTCAGTGATGAGGGTGGGATGAGCTGACTCTCAGAAGTAATGGCACAAAAGGAATGGCAGCCAGCCCTGCTCACACTGCCACCAGAGGCTTCTGGGCCCAGGGGAAAGTTGTGAGCTGCGCTGTCTACTGGGAGAAATTCCTCCATGGTTTCATCTGAGGGGTTTTCCAGCTGTATTTCTTTCCAAGCAGGCTGCAGTGCTTCTGAGTGTCTGATTTTTATAACATCATTCAGCCTCGTGGCAGCGTCAGAGTAATGAATTCAGGAAGTGTGCAGCAAGGATTGTTTGTGCAGGAGGGTGCAGGCAGTACTTAACTCCCCATCGATTGCCAGTGACTGATAAACCAGTGAGAGCCTCTGATCAACCCCAAAGGGTCCTGCAGGGCCCAGGCATGAGGCTCTTCGGGGGTGGCACTGGGACTGTGTCTGCAGCAGCAGCATTTCAGCACCTTTACCCCGAAATAATCAATGAGCACAGACTGCTTTTGCTCTGACTGGGATGGTCCTCTCCAAGGGTTGCAATGTTGGGGAGCTCCTCCGAGGTGGCTGCACATGGAGGGCTGTGTCCAGCTGCAGGACCAAGCACTGTGCCCAAGTGCCACTCGTGCACGTGGTCAATGTCACACACTGCATGCTGGCCCCCTGGGCATGCAGACCTGTGCTGTGTGGAGGAGAATTGTGGCTGTGAACTGGGCAGTCGGGTGACCAAACACACTCCGTTTGTCACAGCTGCTCCTTCCAGAGGCTGATGTGATGTGGCTCTGCCTTTTGCACATTTATAAATTACCATATGATGAATATGGGGCTGTGCCACAGCAGAGTCTTCGTCTTGACAAAGTGCTGTGCCTATTCCCAGCTCTCCCTGGCCTCTGTTTTTGTTAATTTTACACTGAAGGATCAACATGCCCAGGATGCACGCGTGCATCCATCTCTCTCCCTCTCAAAGGAAATTAGTGCTTTCCTGTCACTGCAGGTGATATGAGAAGGGGAGGAAGTACACAAACTGATTTATCTGGAGCTGTCAGCTGTTTTGAGGATGTTGACTACTAAGGGTGTCAGCTCCTCCTCAGTAGTTGGCTGACTCTGAAGAAGACCCCATTCCTCATTAAAAGAGCACTGAGCTGCACTTGAAAGTGACTTTCCCACTTGTTCTCCTCTCACAAACATCACAATAACAGATTCGCTGTTTAAAGTGGCATGATCTTCATGCCAGGCCCAGGCAGCTTTGTAAAATACACCTCTGCAGCACTCGCTAGCATCGGTACCATCCATGCAAAATTCATTTGAGGTATAAACTACAGACTATCATCACAGATGACAGTTATAGCAAATCAGCACGCTGTGTACAGTTTCATCCTTTATTCACATTATGTATCATAATAAACGTCGTCCTAGCAACACAGTTTGTTGAGAGTCAAACACAATACCCCACAATGCCTTGCCACAGATGGATGTGAGGAATTGTGGCTGCAAGAGCCTGGTGCAGCCTGAAAAGGAATCAACAATTCCTACTGTCATTTTAGGGGGCTCTTTCCTCCTCCCAGCACGGCCCTGGCAGAGAGCTGAGCAGGGAGCCTGTGAGAACTGGGAGTCTCTGCTGCATGCTGGTCCATGTGGGAGCAAAGTGGAGTGTCAGAAGCACTGGGAACTCGGTCAAAATGTGTCAAGGCTCCAAACTGGAAGGCTTGAGAAAGAAGAGGAGGGATTGTCATCTGGTTAAATTGAGAAATATCAGGGAAGAAATCTTACTTGGGTGCAAGACTACATCTTCTTTCTTTTTAATAACTGCTTAGTGAAAAAGCACTTCCAAGGTACTGAAAATGAAAGAAAAAGAAATCCTAATGTAAAAATATATGCCTTTGGTATGGAATTCCTCTCAGACCTAAGAGAGATGTTTCAGAGTGGAGTCGGGTGTGATTCATATAACATTTTGCCATCCCCTGGGGAATGTCATCTCCTTCTGATGTCTCCATTTGCAGGAAAGGCTTCATTGCAGGTGCAGCACGAGGCTCCCACACCAAAGGGCTGCACTCGCTTTCAGACCCTGCCGCGTGTTTGCTCCGTGAGATTCAGCAGCACGTTTCCTCTAATCCCTGCCCTGGCACCTGCTCCAGCATGTGTTTTTCCTTATCCCTGCTCATGATAGCCCCTGCTCACATGCTTTGCATTACAGAGGCGCTGCTGCCTCCCTGGGTGCTGGTCAGCCCGTTGTGGGGATGCTGCTCCCTCAATGCTGAACCCCTGGACTGAGGCCACAGGATGCTGTCTCCTGTCCCTAATGCAAATAATTTGTTTCTGCTGCTGCGAAAACTATGGGAAGAGAGGCTCCAGCTCTTGTCTGAGGTGTGTCCTCTGAGAGAAGCAGTCAGAGAGCCTAATGAAGGATTCTGTTACGTGGAAAAAAGCTTTTCCAGGATGAAACATAATTTTCAGAAGACCCTGATTAATTTTTTTCACCTTCCTCTTACTATTTCAAACAAAACTGTCACAATGTCTCTCTGAAATAGAAAGACATTAATCGATAAGCTGTTAGAAAAAAGGAAACATCTTGGAAAATCACCTTAAGTGTTGCTAAGACGCACCTAATTTCTGAATGAGCACAGAGCCACTGCACAGCAATCCTCATCCAGTGTGTAGTTCTGCAGCTCTAAAGCCACAGAGCCAGTGAGACGCAAATGCCAGAGGAGATAAAGACAACCCTTCCTTGCACAAATCCCTTGGGAGAGGAGGTAACACAGATACCACAGGAGTTCAGACTTTACACAAAGCACAGTGTAGTGCCAAGCAAAGGCCTGAAACTTTAAAGCCTGGATATCAGTCCACAACAGAGCCCTTCCAACCTGGGGAGAGGTTTATGTCTTTCTCAGAGGTGCCATAAAATAGGATCATCCATCATCCCTCAAAGTCTAGATCTGGATCCAGAAATAGATTTTGGGCTCAACTCTGCATAATTCATTGTTATTGTGGAGTAGTCCTTAAACTAAAATACGTTCTCTTGGGTTTTTTTAAAGTGTACGCAGGTTTTGGTGTTATAGGAAGAACATTTGGGATCCTGTGGGAGGCAACCCAGAGCACCACCAAAACCAAAAAAAATAGAAGAAGAAGAAAGCCATTATGGTTATGAATCAGAATTTTGTATACTTTTCAATTCTCTTCTCCAGGACTGATTCCACTGCACAATAATTAAAAAGAACCCCGTGCCGACTGCGGTGCCCCCCCCCGCCCGTGGAGCGGTGCCTGGCTGATCCCATTGTCTGCGCCCTGAATGCTGAGCCCACAGTTAATAATTAGTGAGCAGCGCTTCCATGGAACGGCACAGCCGAGCCCTGGTACACTGGCAGAGGCGGCGGCTGAGCCAGCCAGGACTTTGTCATGTTGGCAGGGAGCAGGGGAGCTCGCTGCCATCCCGCAGGGACCTGGCACCGCGCTCCGCCAGGCCAAGGGGTGCGGGCGGCGCGGCGAGGAGAGGGGTTTGCCACCTTCTGTAGGGAATAAAATAGGGGAAAAGGACGCTTTTTTGGTATGGAGAGTTCCCAGAGATGTCTCTCAGGTTCATATTTATTGTTTATTGCCCGTAAAACTGTGTTTCTATGCTTCACAAAGCCATCATTTCGATGTAGTCTGCCTAGCCTGAAATGATAAATGAAAGCAGTGAAGGGAGAGGAAGGGTGCTGTGGTGATTAAAACTCTGGATTTGACTTGAGAAAGTAGGTTTTGGGTCCATCTCTGCCACCAACTTTGGACTGACTTTTGACCAGTCATTTAATCTCCTTGGGCTTGTGAGGCCTGGGGAGAACAGGGATTTCTCCCTTTTAAATTTTTTTGGTGGGTGTTTTTATTTCCCTTCTCTGGCTCTAGTCTTTCCATTGGGGATCCTTTTTTACTATGTAAAATGTGACCCAAATGGGGTGCCACTGTAATTTAAACTCCTGTTCCTGGTATTTTAACAATGCATTCATGGATATACAGAGGGAAAATAGTACAGTAATTAGAAAGGATGTGAATAGTGAGAGTGTGAACAGTGGCGAACCACAGAGAGAGCCTTTTCTGACTGGAGCAGGTTTATTTCCCTCAGTGGTGATTGAAATTAATATGGGCTCTATTTTATGGAGGTACTCATAAACTGGAGGAAGTGTGATGGCCTGTAGATGTAAAAGGTCAGAACAAATGATCTAATAGTCCTTTTTAGCCTTAAAACTAAGAAGGAGAATGAAGGCTTTTAAAAATTATTCTTTTTCCACAGTTAGACAGGAAATGGGGATGGTGTGGCAAATCTAACCCCTAAGCCTGGACACTGCCTGTCCCTGCCCCTTTGCTCATTCCTATGCCAGTAGGTTTCCAGTGGGGCTGGATGTCCCAGAAGGTCTCTGAGCCACCTCCCTAAAGGCAGTTGAAAAAAACCTTTTTGTCAGGAGGCTTTAATTCACTGTTACAGGTGATCACCCCTCCATATGTGTTAAGGGTCCATAAATCAAGAAATGGTTGAGAACTTCTGCTCTGGTCTTTGCCGGCAGTGAAAGGCAGCTGAAGTCAGCCACATTTATGTGCCCATCTTGATTCTCTGTGCCTGTTCCTATTGCTGAGCAGGGCACTTCTCGCCACCATTACCAAACCAGCCTGTGGCCCTCTTTTAATTTTCTCTTTTTCTACTTACCCAGCAATTAAATACCCCTAAAGTGAGGAACACACAAAGAGCTTAATCTGCAGCCCTGTTGCACCCTAGACAGAGAGTGCACCTTGGTGGGAGGCTTTGCAGACAAAGGCATATAATCACTCATCAGGGCCATTGTTTTTGCTGCTGTGTGGTCTGGATCGAGGGCTCGGCATGCACTTGGCAATGCAGTGATTTCCTTAGGGTTTGGAGGTTCCAAACTTGGACCAGGAGTCTTCTTTGGCCACTTCCTTTCTCATCTTCAGGCAGGGACGGACATGCCATGAGCAGTTCACACTGTGAGAGTGATGTTACAGCCCCCAGCATCACTGTCTTGTTGTCAGGATGGAGGTGCCTGGACAGGGACCTGTCCCTTCCCAAGCCCTGTCCAGATAGGGTTAGGGGCTTCCCAATCCACAGGCCATGCTGGATCATCGTGGAACTCTGCTGTAAATTTGTCTAATTGTGTTTACAATCCATTTATATCCCTGCTCTCTACTACCTGCTGTGCACTAAGTTGCATAATTTAGTTATTCTTTGTGAAAGTGTTCCTTATGGGCTGTTTTAACCCTGCTGCCTCATAATTGGGTGTGCCCTGGTTCTTATGCTGTGAGAAATAATGACTAATTTTTTTCTGTTTGCTTTCCCTTTACTGTTCATGATTTTATAGACATTATTGTATGTTGTCTGATTTTCCTCTATCATTTTGTAGCTTGAAGGGCCACATTTTTTACAGAAGTCAGCACAATGGGAAATAAGCAGAGGATTTGGTGGGTTATTGCAGACCTTGAAATGTAGAAGAAAAATTGATCATCAGCTGAACAAAACATTAAATTTTAGACTTTTTATTAAAAAAAAGAGTTAAAAAACCCCAAACCTTCAAAAGATCAGTTTGATGTTCAACATTAGTTCCATCTGAACATTGAATCCTTTTGTTTTTATGCAAGCTGACAACTAAATGTCAGAGTCCAAGAGATTTTATACAAAAGGCTTGAGACATTTTTGGTTTGAGAGTTACAAAAGGCTTGCATAGTCCTCTGCAATTTTCCTCCTCAGCCTGCCCATTCAGTCCAATAAAAATCTCAGCAAATCAGCATTTTCTCCACCCAAAAGGCCTGGTTTTACCCAGGTAGAGAGAGAAGCTGGCTTGAAAAGTGTAGCCTAAAACACACATATTAGACCGAATATAAAAAAATCTCCCAATACAAATTCTTGAAAGGTCTTGTGCCAGGCAGATTTCCCATGGATTTTACTTTATGTGCTCTAAACACTCCACCAAACAAAGCCCATCCAGAAATGTGAACTCAAGAGGTGTTTAACACCGTAGATTTTCCCCTTGTATAACAATTATAGAAACAGGCTCACTAATTGACATCGGATGCGACACTGTGAGCGTGTGAATGGTGCTCAATAGCCATCATAATTCCTCATTTTACTGCTTTTGCTGCCGCAGCCCGTCGTTGTGTGTAGTGGGAGAGAATACAAAACACACCATTCCAGCGCCAAACTACCTGAGGATTATTACTTTTCCCTGCTGGCCAAGTGCGGCCCGGATTTTCTCACCTTTTCAAGCTCAGGTCTTTGTTCCTTTATTTATGTTTTATAAGAGGAAGAAACTAATTAATCTCTTTCCCGAAGAAACGCAGGCGTGTGCTTGTTCCCACCTGAATTTTGCTGAGGGTGAATTCCTCACTGCTGCGGTTTGGAGTGCTCGGAAATGAATGGGAATGGATTTGCCTGCTCCTCACGCCTCCTGGAGCTGGGCTGGCTGGCTGGCCTGAGGTCCTTTTGGGGACCGAAGAGGGTAAAATCTGTGGCTGAGAGGTTTGTCCCTTGTGTGCCATTCAGACCCATAGGTGCTGGGAAGATTCCTTGTCCTTAGCACAAATGTTGTCCAGGATAGTTTGATGGTTGCCTGTGATTGCACATGAGAGTTCCAGCTAATCTAGGCAAGCTTTTGTTTCCTTCCCATCCTGGTAGTGTGGGATTCAATCCTAGTCTCTCTATTCTGAGTCTGTTTAAAAACTGATTTTTAGTCATAAAAGGATGAATTAATTTAAAAATTGATTCAACCCAAATATATAGACTTTGCTTGAAATACTCAATATCCAGTAGGAAATCCCCTGTATTCTATACTGGGTTTATTTAGAATAAATCTAGGAAGATCAAGACACATTTTAATATACAAATTATATTTGTTTTTAAGCTACAATATTCTGTCTGGACTCAGCCTGCTTCCATTCTTTTAAACATTAATCTTTCTTTTTGCCCCTAATCCTTTCTTTGCTACAATGAGCTTTCACTATGTGTGTGTGGGGAGGGGAAAGCCCTATTAGATTATAACATTTTATGAGTTGTCAACGATATAATGACATTAGCCACCTGACTGAGAAAGTAAAAACCTTTGTGGTGTCACATAACAGGTTAGAATGGGCTGGTAAGCCCTTGTGAAATAAACAGGGTAAAAATAGAAAAAAAAAATCCTCCAAAATGTGTATTTAAATGGGTAGCTCTAACCCCTCCCTGCTTATTAGACCACCGAGAGCACATTAAATATTTTATACCTATATATCTTTCTGCCTCTCCAAAACAGATAGAGATAGGCACACACACATCAGTACATGCACACAGGCATAGACACACAAGTCTTTCAAAATCAGAAAGGTCTCAAATTTAATTGGAATGGAAAATGCTAACTAATTGGCATCCAAATTTGATTTACTGTAGAAACCTCATATTTGTTTGAAACACAACACTGTGTCTTGGAACACAAGCCCAGTCCTTCAAAAATCATACATGAGAACTGTGGAAGAATCAATTAAAGTTGATTTGGCAGATCTGCTTTTGACAAATATAAAGAAATCTCTGATTAGGCTGAGAAGAAAAGAATCCCTCTTTCGTGCTCTCTCTATTCTCTCCCTCTTTAAAGGCAGTAGATGTCAGAAGGGGGTGGGTAGTGATATGCAAAACATGGCCTCCATAACCAAAGTAGCCTGCAAAATTAGGTGTCAGCATGCAAAGCTTATTGATGTATGAATGCGGAAAATGAAAGCCGGCAGTAGACAGACGGGGCTAAAGGTGAGACAGCCACAGTGAAAGCAGCTGTACATCTACGTCAAGGTGTTGCTATATGAGCCTGCTTTTTTCTGGAGGGCCACAGCCTAACAAGCTGTGCCTGGCCATAAAATGATGAAACAATACAATGTAGGCACACACTGTGTGAATACCAAATAAATTGACTTGGGCCCCCCCCACCCCCACCCCTTCAAAGTAGGCCTGTGTGTTCATTAATAAATTCATATTCTGAGTTTTCAATAAAAGAAGAAAATGCAGTGTAAACTGGAGTTACTTAGTGACACCCAGCTCATTGCTTTTTATTGTTGCTTGCAGCTACGAAGCCTTCGCTGTGCACTAGTAGAATTTATTACTGTCTGTCTTTGTGGCAAGTTGGCGAAGTGAGCCTTTTGAAGAAAATTGACCCACACTTCATGAATATGATGAAAAATGCCAATAACACTACAAAGACAAAGCTCTTGACATTAGTGTGCAAAGAACTAAGAGACGGTAATGAAAATATTGCAATTACAAATCATATCCCTCCTCCCCGGCCGAGGGGCGTGGGCATCCGGGGGCTGCTGGAGAGCCCCAGGACCCTGCTGGATGTGTAGTGGGCTGCAGAATGAGGGGGGCAGGCACCTTTCCACTGCCTGGCCCCCTCCCCATCCTCTATGCTCTGGAGGAGGAGAGGGGTGAGGAGAGGAAAGCAAGCAAAGTGCTTAATCCAACAAGGATTTCCCTCCTAGAAGGTTGGCCCTCTTCCCTCCGAGCCTGTGTGCAGAGGGAGAGTGGTCTTGTTGCTAAGGCACAAGATTAGCAGCCATGGGGTCTGGCTTGTGCTTGCCCTTTGTCCATGCTCCTCCTCGAAGCTCCTGGACACACATCAACATAAGATTGTGCCTTAATTTCCCCCTCTGTAAAATATTTTTTCCTTCTTTGCTTTATGAATGGAGTTTCTCTGACTAGCATCTCCTCTGAGCTACCTCATTCTGCTTGTGTGCCTGTGCCCCTCTACTCTTTTGGTGTTGCAGTAACAAGGATAAGTTAAAAATTAGCATTTTACAAGCAGAAAGGTCTCTCTCATGCTCTGTGTGCTGGAAGGAGACTAAGAGGAGGAATGTGATGTGCAAAAGTTCTCCATTTAATTCTTAACCAGGTGATATGGAACTTGATCAGTGAAAATCCATAAGGAACAAACAGGGCAGGCTTTTTCCTCTCCCTGCCCAGCAGCTGATGGAGCACTGGAACAAAGCAACTAAGAGTAACCAAGCTAAAAAAAAAAAAATCAGCAATGAAAGGTTGTTTAGCCCTATGTTGAAAATTTGCCACTTTCTGAACTTATCATCAATCAAATTTTCTGTCACCAAGATAAACTGTAAGTGCCAAGTGCTTTGTTTATGCATTCTGCTCTTATATTTATTGTGGAGAGACCTGCTAAAAATCAAATAAAAAGCAAGCATGCTATCTACTAAATTTGGATGTGACAGTCATAGGTAAAATATCCTGCCACATTGGAATACTGGTGCCTGAAAAAATCAGCTGAGCTTTGCCTTTCTCGTGCTCCCCTTTCCCTTTGTAGGGGGTGACACTTGTAAATGACAGCAAACCACAACTTTTCCTTTGTGATACATGGCCACTGATGAGATAATCATGAAGTCAGCCAGAGCAATTCTGCAGCTCTGTATGAACTGATGGGCTCTCAAATATGGGCTGCCTGTGCTTCCATCAGACCTGTGCCACTTGTGGATCCTGTGTGTGATTCCTGATGTTGTTTTGAGGTCCAGATACAGCCCCAAAGCACTCAGACCTCTGAATGCACATCGGACTTATCTCAGCATCCTGAGCATCTCTTTTCTCATGGTGTGGTGTCATTTTTCTGTCCTGGTCATGGAAGACGTGCCACATCTGGGGAGTCAAAGTGAGTGGCTGTACCTGTGCCCCTGGAAGGCTGAATCCTTCCATAGAACATCCTCATTAGGGGCACCATGAACCCAGCAGGATGAAATGACTGCTTTGAGGAGAACTAAACTGGATGTACTACATTTTTCCATGTTTTATAAATTACCTTGAGTATTACAGTAAATTATGAGGACAAAAGGGATTGAAAAGGAAAGTGAGTAAAGAAGCATCCAAGTAGCAGGAGCAGCTACTGTATAACAGGTGAAAAAATAGCAAAATGGACTGATTATGTCTGAACATCCATCCTTCTGAAGCAACTGCAGGTTAGAAATCATTGCTTGTGTTATATGGCTTTGGAAACAAGGCCGATGCAGGAAGCTCTGAAGGAAAATATGAGACCACCACATAGATCAGAACAATGCCAGTGTAACGAACAAAAACAAACAAAAAAAAAAGAACCAGAGAGTGCCAGCAGATTGTCCAGCTATAAAGAGCAGTGTTGAAATCCAGAGGAAACTTTCATCAAAGGCTGACTTAAGTGCAGAGGTTCAGCCCTGACTAAGGAGCAGCTCATTTTTTGTTGCTCCAGCGCAAGACCTCTTCCCCCAGATCAGAGTGAGCAAGTGAATGTTCCCTTGCTCAGCTGAACGAGGCAGTGGCACAGCCTGGCCACAGATGGGGAATCTCACAATAACGACAAAGCCATTAGATAACATATTGGAGTGACTCTGCTGAGCAGGCTGAGTGCCTGCTCAGTGAAAAAAAGAGAGGAAGGGAAAACACTGTGTAATTATACACTTCTACCTTCTTCTTTCTTTCTGTCTCCATCAACATTAGGCTTCTACACTTCTTTCCTTTCCTGAGCATTTTGTGGCTTGTCTCTCTGACAAGTGATTTACAGTAAATAACCTTCCACAGGAAGCTACAGGTTTTGTGGTGGGACACTCCTTCCTGCTGCTGGGAGCATGGGCCAGCCTTGTAGTTGATCCCCCAGTCAAAAATGTTTGTTCACCTTATTCCTTGTATTTCACAAAAAGTGCAACTAGGTAACAGGACAGTTTATTTGGCATAATTGATTACAGCTAATGATGACTGGAAATCCAGCTGAGACACTGCTGGACTTGTCTGCAAGTCAGATACAAGGAGATATATTTTTCAGGTCTTGGCATATTTTGCATTTTGGGATGAACAATTTATCTACCTGGGTTCATTCTGCTGCTCCCAGAACTGATTGTATATTAGCATGTCTCGTGAAAATCATGTGTGACATTACTCTTACATCTCTATATTGAAAAGAAATGGAACTGGGGCCAGATAAAAGCCCTTTGAAGTCGTTGGAAATGTCTCCCATCAACTTCAATATGAACAGATGAACATAGAAATACAGCATTGGAAAGGACCTCCTGGGTCACTGAGTCAGTCCTCTGCTGTCCCCTGCACTCGTTTATATAATCCCTTCTCCATTGGTTATTTCTCTTTAGCCTGCCTAAGGCTGAGGATGTGCTCAGCATATTGCTGGAATTGTTACCCAGAATGAGATTCCTGCATTACAGGTAACCAATGGCTCCTGGACTTTGGATTTGTCAGCCCTTACAGGCGTGAACATTCCCAGCGTGTCACCTCAAAAACGTAGTCAGGTGGATGAATGCAGGTGTTGGCAAGACTGACGGGGGTACAGGGCAATCTGTATTCAGTCTGTGTGTTTGTCACAACTCTGAACACTCCCATCACACTTTCCAGTAAGTGGTGGATGGGATTCTTCATCCTGGCAGCGAAGAGTGGGGACTGATTGCAACAAAATGAAAGGCCCCCAGTTTTGTGGCAACCTTAAAACTTATAGGTAAAGAAAGCCCGTGTTCATTGGATTCTTTTTTGGTTTTGCACAGTGTTCTGAATGCTGCAAGTGAAAAGGAATTATTGAAAGGTAGGACTAGGAAGATTTCATTTTATTCAGTGACAATTATTTATAAAGAAAAAATATAATAAAGGGCTGGAAAGGGTTAAAATTAAAAGCTGTTTCTAAACCTGCAATAATAATACAATAGTCTGGTGGTAGCCACAGGCAGAATTTACTGTCCTTGGTCTAGTGAACCAGTATTAACCCTTCAAGTGTCCATGATGGCTCTGTGCACAGTGTCACTTTCTGCTCCAGTGTATGGATATATGCTTTCTGTCAGATTGCTCAATTAATTATAATTGTCCTACCTTTAAAGGGATGGCCCTGGGCATACTAGGGGGTGTGGCCCTCATGGGGTTTTATTTCAAGCCATATCCTACTGTCTCCCACTCAGTCAATGAATCTTACTCATCAATATTTAATGACCCAAGTGTACCTTCCTCTTTTTTTCCCTTTTAAATTATTCTTCTACACAGCTAGACAGGTGCATTGTCTTCCCATTACACTCTGGTGACAGAGGAGATGCTGCCTCGCTCTGTGTTAGCATCTAAGAAAGAGGTGGGTAGAGCCATCCAAAAATTTGAGCAATGGGCATCACACACCTCTTGTGCTGCCTCTGAGATGTGACAATAGGTGTCTCGCTACAGATTCATTACCCAACAGGTATTCATCAGCTTCAAAGCTGCTTTTACTGGCTGTAGCACATGGGAAGAAATCTGTTTTAAGGAACAGGGCAGGAGAGACATCTCAAAGGCTGTCCTTATTTTATTCTATAGTGCCATCCCAGCTGCTCTGAAAGCTACCAGTGACACATATTGTGCTGTTCACACCTTGGTATACTCTATACTCTTGGACAAGAACCACATCCCCGTGTATTATTGATATTTTATGACAAAGTAAAACAATTTTAAAACATCAGGCTGCCCATCTGCTCTAAACTACTTTTCACAATATTCAAAATAGATGTGTTTCCCTTTTCTGTTTTCATATGAGGGAAATGCAGACCACAGTTAGGTTATGAGACTGGGGGCTAGGAATTTTTCTCCTTTTAATCCTCTCTCTGACATTGATTCCTTCATTAGCCTTGGGCAAGTCATTTCACTTGGATATATTCGAATCACCACATCTATAAAATGGAGATGCAGTGAGGTGTCATGGAGATTTATTAGGCTGTGTCTGCAGCATACTTTGAAGAAGTCAAACCTTATACACCTGTTAATGAATGGAATTTTTAAATATGAATGAAAACATTTTCTCGTTTCAGAAGCCCAAATTCTGAAGGAGTGTCCTGCAGACCAGTGACTCCTGCCACAGTCAGCAGGTACGATGTAACACTCACTGCTTAAACTCATCCAAGAAAAATTACCTGGAACTTAACATTGTGGCAGCACCATGCCAGACAGCTTCCTGGTCAGAAATGTATTGTTATTGCTGGATATCTTATTGTTCCTGGGAAATGAAAAAAAAGTAGTTTTTACAGTCAGAAAATCTCCAGGAGTAGCTTAAGGAGTTGGTGCTCTGGGACTGGAACATACACAGGGAAATTAGATTCCTGCATAACTTGATCACTAAGGAGTAAAATGTTAGCCTTGTGTGAGTGTTTTGCTAGCAGGTTGGATGAAGTCAAGATCTCATCTGTGTGACAGGTAAGCTTTGGTGAGAGACTTGGAGGATTCTTGAGGACTTGGAGCCTTTCCTGGTGAAGGTCTGTAATTATTGGAAGTGTCTTCAGCCTGAAGAGGAGCTTGTGAGATGAGCTAGTCCCATTCTGCAGTTGCCTGCATTGACTCAAAGTTGTGATGTGGGCAGAAAGGCATGAGAAAGGATGTGTGGCCCTGTCTGAGCCACACACCTGGGGATGAGACACAGCTCGGTTTGGCACGGGCCAGAAACGAAACAAGCCGCTGCCAAAGTTACATTGTCTTTACTCATGCCGGACTTTCTGCAGACAAGAATAAATCTCCTCCATGACTAATCTGTGCATGACTCACCAACTGCATCACAGCACAGAGCTCGAGGAGCTGTGGGAAACCTCGGTGCACTGAGGCATGGTTGAGGGGAACGCTGACCCCTCTCAGCAGCCAGCAGGGTTCTCACAGAAACTCGGGGCACGAGGTGGTTTCTGCAGAGCTGGGGCACAGCGTGGTCCCCAGCCCTCCTGCTGCCCCTCTACTCCAGCCCCAGAGGCTGCCAACTACCAGCCCATCATTGTTGCTGGTTTCCCAGCATCTCTGCTCCAAAGCAGTGTTGCAGGGATTTTGGGGAAACCTCATGGTGGTACAGCAGGGAATGGGAGCAGGTGATAATGAGCTCAGTCTAAGGAACGGAAGACACCTGGCTTAGGAAACTGGGGTGTAAATGTGTTACAGGGAGATAGAACAGCAATAGGAAGGGTGAGTCTCCTGCAGAAGATAAAATAAGCCCCAAAAGTCATGGTGCAATAATAATATCAAGTTCATTTTAGTCACCCAAAGCAGTTTGAATTAAGCTCTTCCCTGTCCAGGCATATCTAACACAGAGCTCAGCTGTGGCTGTTTCCTGTGACAACTTGCTTCTCCAAGTCCCTGCTTAACTTCATAGTTATAACCAAACCCATTTTTCTCCTAACATGTAATATTACATAAAAGATGTTTAAAAAGTCAAGAATTTCCCTGCATGGTCTAGTTGCAACACAGTCTTAAAGCCTGTGCTCAGGCCTTGCCACTCTCTGAGCACAAAGCAGCTGGGAGTGTTTCAGAGGGAGCTTGCTTAGCCCTGGGGGAATGGGTGAAGAGGGTGTTTCTGTGACTTGCTTGCAAACCCTTGTGGCTGTTTTGAGGAGAGGCTCCTGGGATTTTACACAGTCATGTACATCCCTTCTGACTTGGAAAGATGGCTTCTGTCCCGGGTTTGGGGAAAAAAAAAAATAAAAAAGAGGGCCCCCTTCAAAGATTGAGTTTTGCTGGTTTAGAAGTAAAACGTGGCTAATGAAACCACCATTCACCACCCTCCTTGAAGGGCTCCTCTGCCCATTCCTACATGAAATTAGGAAAATAAGGAATGAACACAAATTTGTTTTGTTTGGTTTGTTGTGGGCAGATGGATGGTAATAAGAGAGCATTGGGCTCCAGAGGCACCTGGAAATGCAGATAAGATCAGATCAGGTCAAAGAGGGAGCCTGGCAGCCCTGGTCCTGCTTTGTGGAATGTGGTGAGCCACAGCTCAGCTTGCCAGGAGCAGGTGCCACTGGCCTCTCTTCAGCTCTGCACCCCACTGGTGAGGGGCTGGGTCCTCTCCCTGGGAGACCACAGGCTGTAGGGGAGGGAAATCAAACACAAAAATGAAGAAGCAAAGTGATTTCCACTTTCCTCACTATCCTCAAGTTGCTGCGTGCTTGCTAAGCTTCAGGCTGTTTGGTTTTCTCTTTTCTGAATCTGGCAGCATCATTTCCACACTGGAAGCCTGTTTCACCGTGTTTCTGGCAAACCCCTTTGGTTAGACTTGTTTCACCACATCATGATCTCTTTTAATAGCCTACATCTGCCAGGAAAGCTTTGTCATTCATCATCCTCCTCTCTGCCATGTTCATGTGCAGCTGGGCCCAAAATGTCCTTGTGTTTCTGAAGTAATGCAAGGCCTCCTGGCTTGGTGGTCAGAGCAGAAGGGACAGAGGGAGCTTAGTCCTTACACCACTGGATATAAGCAGTGTTCAGAAGTGGGGATGAGGAGGAAAAAGAAAATCCTCAGCACACACAAAATAGGCTTTGGGACTTCCACTTCCCTTCTCAGTGACATCTCCTCAAGAGACAGCTGCCCCAGGCACCTCCAAGTTTACCCCTGTTCACTCCTGGCTCATTCTGGTGGAGAGGAGCTTTTCCCCATAAGAAATTCCATATTTGTGACTTTCAGGGCTGCATTTTCCTCCCTTTCCCTGTTACTTGTCTTGTTATGGATGAGAACCATGTTGGTGTGAACCACTGAATTTACATTTGGATGGGTCACTGGATTTTTATAGCCACAATGGAAGTGCACCAGAAATGTGTCATAATACATACAAAGTTATCTAATTGCTGTTCTGTTGACAAGGTGCAGAAGTATCCATGGCAGAATTATTGAACACTTTGTACAAGGCCAAAAGCAGGGACAAAAGTCCTTTTGACCATGGTTTTGCTGCTCTCTCTTAGTTGGACCATGTTTGACAAAAGGCTTTCTTGAAGTTCTTTGGAGAAAGTTGATTTTTCAGCAAACTTGTTTGGGGTAAATCTGGGATGGCTGGAAATGCAGGTATAAAATTGAGGTTTTGTGTAACATCTGCTCAAAGTTGCATCATGGCTGTGCTTGCTGCTCACTGAAAAAGCTGAAACCATTTTCTAGGCACAGACCATGTCCATTTTCCAGAAACTTGGGCACAGATGGACCAAGGTCAGAATTTAATATAGGAGCAACAGTTATATTCCAGTTGCTTGCTAGAGATGGATTTGGATTCCTGATTTCAAGGATCCAGTTTTGACATTTTTCTAGTCGTGTGACTGCCTTGAAAGCAATGAACAAATTCCCTTTGGCCTCGGTGTGCTCCAGAGGAGAAACCTCACTGAGATAGTGGAAAGGCAGATGTGGGAGCCAGATCTCTGTTCTTCACCACCAAAGCCCGTCTCCCTCCTCTGTATCTCACTTGCACAGAGACAAATCAAAATTCAGGGACTTGTGCCACACTCTCTTCATAATGCATGTGTACAAATATTTGCATGCAGCAGCGGTTCAAAGGAGCCTGGAGATAGTATCTTAACTGTGGTGCTTTCCCAGACCATTGCTGTGCTTTCCCTTTATGAATAAAGGCAGTAGTGTCTGCAGTCAGGAGATCTCTCATATAGATTTAATCTGGCTGTTTTCCTCCCTAGGGAGCAGAGTTGAGGATAGCGAAGTTCAAGGTAGCGTGTGTTTGAGTTTTGCAAGCAGAATAGACATGGAAATTTGAAGCCTAAATTGCACATGCCAGTCTTCTTATGGAAATGGCGAGCAAAGAGGAAGCAGAGCCTTTGGTACTGATCATGTGCCAGTTTTTAAATACCAATACAGACCCAGGAGTCTATTTCCAAACACCTCACGAGTGCATGGGCACACAGGCACGGGCGCTGGTATGGAAACACTCCTAAGTGTGATGTTTATAAACAGATCCCCGCCCCTCTCTGCTTATAGATCCCATTGATGATTGCTTTATTCATCTCATGGCAGACCCATTTAAATGAAAATACATTCCCAGTTCCCTTGCTACTATAAATTCAGTGCTATGGGGAAATAGCAGAGTGCTCTAGCTGTACCTCCATGGAGAAATGCCCTGTTGAAGAGAGGAGGATTACACAGGGAACAATTGACAGCCCTTCACTTCAGTGGGTACATTTCTCTGTACAGCTGCATCACCACTAATGATAAATGAGTAATGTTTGATAGCTGGCTCCGTTGCCTGACAGCTACAGTTTTGGCCAGAGGGCCACGACAGGCTTTAGACTTCTGTTCAAAATGAGTTAAACATATTAGGTATTACGAAGCCACAGAAGCCTCGAGAATGAGTGCTGAAATGAGTTATCAAGGTATGCTCCTGGGTACACAACTTGCAAAGCAGATGTCATTCTAATAATGTGTGATATAGAACATGTCTGGCCTAAACCCTGCTGGATGAAATATGAAGCCCCGTTGGTGATATTTAATACCATTTTATGAGGTGCCATCTTATAAAGACAATGCCCGCCTTATGTGGAATGCTTAAGGTATTTTGCCAAAGGCACTGGGAGGTATCTGAACTAAGTAGAATTTTTATTATTTTATAAGCCTTTACTTTGTAATATTTCTGTTTCTACATTATTGTGGTACTAGCTGCACTAACCCTTTGTCTAGTGAACTTCATGAGTGGTTTGCTGATAGATTGACTGATAGCCACAGCTGCCTGTGATGTAAAGGCCAGCTCCTACCTAAATATATTCCTAGCAAAAAAAAAAAAAATAGAGTAAAGTAGAAAGCAGACTTCAAAAGGAAATAAAGCTTTACAGGAGGCACTCTTGGAAAAGAGATCCTTAAAGCTATGAGATACAGAGGTTTCAGTGTTTTTTAAGGGAGTAAGGCCTGGCAAGGTTGTGAGTTTGTGTATTACAGCTGCAGCATTCATTTTGTCTAGAATTCCTGTTGTAAACTTTGACTTCCTGTTGAGATTTCTGGGTCCCTTTGCCGATATCCCAAGGACATATGTCGAGTCGCTTTCATTTTGGGAAGGTGATGAGTGTTTTCACTCTCCAGCACTCTCTTTATTTACATATTTTCATTTAAGGCTGCTTTTGTGGAACAAAATTGCCTCCCTGTTCAGGTCTGTTGGAAAGCAGAGGCAGAGTGAGTGCAAGCAGTTATTCTGAGCAAATTAGGTATCTTCTCCCTGGGATGCACAGCCCGTGCTGACAGCGCTGTGGAGCTAAAGACCCCAGTGGGGGTGATACTTACATTTCAGTGATGCTGAGTCAGTGCAAATGGGCTCAGTGCTCAGAGCTCAGAGCCCATCACCACTGCCAGAGGATCTGGTCCACTGCAGCAAGGGAGTAGTTTTCTTGTCTTAATCCTACATCGTTCTGTATCTCACAGTTCTTCTAGTCTTCCAGTGCTTCTCTGTTTTGCCTCTCCAAAGAAAACAGTGCCCATGACCTAGAAAGCAGCCACTTCCCTGAGCACTCAGGGAAGGCTGATGCAGCCCAGCTTTTGCTCGGTGGCTTGATCCAGCAGGGTGTCTCTTGCAGGGCAGGCCAGTGTCCCCAGTTCTCCTCCCTCCAGGGTCTCCTGCTCAGCCCTGATCCGACTAGATGAACCTCACAGAACTAGGTCCTTGTAACTCCTGCTCATTGGCTTGTCTGAATAAACATCAGCACTAAATAAATTACTCAGCTTGGTGTGCCAGTGACCACCACATAGAATTTCCAGCTAGAAAGACAACCCTGAGCTAAAATATGTGGTGGCTCTCGCTCTTAATCCTAATGCTGTCCTTCTGCCTCCCTGGGTTAGTGATCTCTCAATGTGTGGTAGTGCAGCCTGATGCAAGGAGGTGTTAGGTTAATTCCCTTTGATAAAACCCTAGTAACTTTTTTTTTGCCCTTGAAAAACTTGCTTTCCCTTCCAAATGCATCATCCTGCAAGCCCAAGGTTCACAGATATTCAGATTCATCTTCCTTTATACCATAAACATGCCAGATATATATAATCCATTTGGACACTGGCAAGTGATGACTATCAGAGGCAGAATGGGTACTGAGGGGCCCATAGTTATACAGTAACATCAGCTTGGCAGCAGCTCATCCATCGTGCTGGATGATCTGTCCATCTTCCTGCCTATGGCTTGTAACACATAAAATACAGAAGAAAAGTCAGGCCAAATATTCTGCGTGTGATGCTCGTCTCATCTCAGCCCAGCTCCTCTAGTCTCAGTTTTAAATGCACTCATGGACCAACTGTCTGGTTGAGATGCTGCTTTTTGAAAGAAACACGTCTTAGAAATTCCTGAAAGTCGCTGCTCAGTGTGTGACATGTCAAGTTACATCTGCTGTGTCACGAAACATCAGCGTGTTGCGAAGGACCGTAATGAAAGGTGACAAGACACGCTGTAAACAGTTTCGGTCGATGTTTTTATTTATCCCAGAGCAAATTTCATGCAGTATCATGATCGCAGGGAGAATTCAGCTTCTGTTCCATCACTCAGCAAAACTTTTGCCTGTTGTGTTGTGCCGACTGACCCTGAACATTTTGGGTGTGGAGGGATGTCATCCTTGGAGCCGAGAGCTTTTGGGATCACTGCCCCTGCCCCAGCACACGTGGTGGTGGTCTGTGCTCGCTGACCCCAGGGACCCCTAAGGGGTCAGGAGTGCTGGGGTGGCATTTCCCCCAGCCTCAGCTGTGTGTCACCACCCCTGCAGGTGCTGCAGGGGGAATTCCCCCTCGTGTCCCAGCAGACGTGTGGCCAGGCATGGGGCTCCCCGAAAGGAGCTGTGCGGGATAACTTGGGGTTCCCACAATGTGCCGGGGCCCTTTGTGGGGCTTTCTTTGCCTCTCAGAGAAAACTCATAAACCCATTTGCAAATCCTCCGTTGGAGCTGTACAGGTGGCTCATGTTTATTGAGGTTTTCTACTTGGAGCTCATTTCCTTAAAATCTGTCCTTATGTTTGCTAAAATCCACACAGTCCCTGTTCCAAGCTGCGCAAGGCTTTTAGCTCCCTTTTTCCTCTCAGCATTTTTTGCCTATATTGTTGCAGGAGTCAAATGGGGAAATGCACAGAGCTGGGAGATTAAAGATGTAAATTTTATAAACAGAAATCAAAGGTCCTAAATCCTGAGCAAAGAAAAGCCTACATAAGTATGAACATTAAAAAACATACATAAATAGTACTTCAAGGCTGAATGTGTTAAATTATTCAACAGTTAAGTCATAAGTGTTCTTAAACTTAAGTATAAAAATGCCCTTGACAATATTTCATAGCTGTGCATTTCTTTAAAATATTTAGCATTCTCATTAAAGAGAATGACTTTATTTTATATATTAGTTACACTCCTGCTTGTTAATATGAAGAAATTTAGTAGCAAAGAGCATTCTTATGTATATAAGCCAAAGATAATTTACATATAAAGTTGGACGACTATTCACTTTTTATTTATTCCTGGATCATCTGCATCCACGCAGAGCTGTATAGCATTTAAACAAATTTGTTCCTAAATGTGTAATATTAATATCTCCTGCCCCAAAATATCATTTGCTAATGCCATCACGGAGACAGGTTCATTCAAAGCTACATGGAAGTTCTTGCCTTTGAAAGACTTAATGAACCTTACATTTTTGGTATACTGCACAGTGTAATGCCTATTACATATTCATTGCCAGAATGGAAGATTTCCTTTAACTCTGAGCTTCCTGGTCTAGTTCACTGTAAAACATTGTCAGAAGTCACAAGAGACTTTCACTGAAAATTGTGACTCTTGATAGCAAGATGTAATGGGGAGGTTTAGAATAGAAGAACCAGTGGTATATGGGCCCAGGGGGAATCGTTCTGACAGACAAATGGATGGATAATACAGTTTTTGACATAATGGGATGAAAAAGTTTATGCCAGAAAGAACTGAATTAAAGTTATTACTTTGAGGAAATTTTGAAGTTCTCAAGACCAGCAGTATTACCTGCGTGCGTTTCATTTTACTGCATCTCTGCATAACAGGGTTGGTTTTCAATTGATTTATAAGCTTACTCACAAACCTGCAATCAAAATTGCAGCTACTTCCCTGGAAGTAACCCCAGTAACATCATTTTACAGAGGGTTGTTTTGGGAGCAGGATTTTTTGATCTCTCTGGTTTTTGCAAGTCCTGCATCATCAGCTTGCCTCTCAGCTCCCTTTTGTAAGGATAGCAAAACAAAAAAGGCTATTATTCTGCATTTTCCTCTGGAATAGTAGGAGGTTGCACAGAGCTTTGTTATTTTGTGTAGATTTCTTTTTCTCAGTGCTTTGTGAACTTTGGAAATTCACAGCTCTGAGATCCCTGAGTCCTGGTGAGACACAGAAATTGGCTGACACACAAACCATTGCCAATCTGAGGCCTTAGCTAATCAAGGCCATGCAAATAAAACAAACAAACAAACCAACAAAAAAAACCCTCAAAAAACAACAACAACAAAAACAACAAAAAACAAACAAAAACTTAAAAAAAGGGGCTCTGTACGTTTTTCTACTTGTTATTTTTAGGTGATGGCTGGGCTGGGCTGCCAGGCAGACACGTTTCTGAGGGGTGCACGTGTGCACCCAAGAGTTTGACCACAGGTCTCTGGAGAGGGCATGGTGCAACAACAGCCGCTGCTCCTGGAGCCTCTGCCTGAGCTCTGTGCTTCATTTTAGCTGGCAGGGACTGAGCCAACAGCTGAAATGCAGAAATAAAAGCGGCAGAGAGAGGCCCTCATAATGGCAGAGATGAAAAATGTGTTAGCACAGAACAATGAAGTGATGGTAAATCTGAGATGTAGGCACCAGTCACCACTTGTACCATGCTGTTGTCAGAAGTGTGTTGAGATATCGGAGAGAACAGGCTGAGAAAGGGAAGCTAATTATACCACATTATTCACTTCTGCTCATTAGGTGTAGTACAAAGGCCCTGCTTTTTATGTATATATTAAAGTGCAGAGGACTACAGGAATAGGTAACTTCATGCTTCTTTTGTCTCTCTGGTGGGTCAGTCCAGACAGAAAAATTGTGTTTTCACAGACATGCAACTTTCCATCCTGCAGAATTAGGGATTTCCTCCTGCATCACCTCTAACAAATAAAGACAACTCCCCTCCCTCTTTAAACCCTGCAAGCAAAGCTCCTGTGACAATTTCCCAGTGGCTGTGTGAGGGTGTGTGGGATGGTTCCTGCCTTCTCCCCTCTGCTCAGTGTAGGCACCAGTGTCCATGAAAAAGCTTTTCCTGCTAAATCCTTCTTCCCCACATAGCTCCAGGGGCAATCTGACAGTCCCTAACCTTCACCACTGCTGACATCCATGCCTGGGTCACACAGGGCTGCCCCTGGTCCCTCTGCCATCCTGAGACCACAGACACCTCTGCAGCTGAGTGTCAATGAAATGAATTCAGCTGTTTATTAAACTTCGGGTAGTACATATAATACATTCTGCCTTAGATGTTTTACGTGCCTCACAGTCCTTGTATTGCACTCAGATCTGTAAATGAGCCATTAGGAAAAGATGAAGGGGAAGGCAGAGGATTGGTTTATTGAAATTATTTATATATGAGAAATACCTGACTTTCAAAATTCATGGCTCTTTAATGCTCAAGTCACAGAGAACACATTAAATCTAAGAGGAGAGGAACGGGTATTGCTCTTCCACACTGAGGTGAATGAAATCAGATTTGGGCTTTGAAACCTACCCTTCTCCACAATGAAAATTGCCTTGCTCTTCTAATTATGAGCATCACAGAAGTCACTGCTTCAGTGAAATACCCTGCAGCTACACAAAAGGATAGACTGGAGAAGCACACATCTACCAATAAGTGGCACTGAGCATCTACTCCATTTCTCACACAGGTTGGCATATCTCTCAGTGGTCCATCTGGTAGAATTGGATGGCATTTATCAGGAAATAATCCAATTGTGGCATGCCAAAACCTGAACATGAAAAGTACTTGTGCCTAGTGTCAATCATTCACCCTCTGACAGTTCAATAAACATCCTTTCTGTGATGGTTTTCAGGAACACTGACACCCAAAATGCTGGAAACAAAGCCAGAGATGGAAATGACAATGCTTCTGTGAAACATCAAAAGGGGCCGACACAACCTGGCATGGATTTTGCCAAGTGTTGCTTAGCAATGCGTCGTGCTTGTGGGCCACTGGCGTGTCAGGATTAGCTGCGAGGGGAGCGATATTCACACCTTCTCTGGGAACTCATCCTTCCCAAATAAAGCAGCACCAGGCAGGGAAGTGCAGCATCAGCAGGAGCAGGGGATGCCACAGCCACAATATACAATTCTAGGCTTCCCAAAAGCCATCTGCTCTCCCCAGTTATCTTCTTTGAGTGTGGAAAGACGAAGTGCCTCGTCCCAGTGCAGTGCTGTCCTGCCCAGCTCGTAGGCTTGGAGGGTACAAGGAGATCTCATGGCCTTTTTCTTTCAGAGGGGCCTGAACTTTGCTGCCAGCAGCTCATGCAGGCAGAATTTGACCTGGGCTGGGTTGGCCTCTGGGCTCAAAGCATTGTGACAACATACGGGAAGAAAGATTGAATTAGGAAGTGAATAATCAATATGACTCCCAATGAAACATGAAATAGGAATGGTTATTTTAACAGCAAAATTGGTGGCAGCAGAAAGAGGGTGCAAGGAGCTCTTGGTAACAAAAAAAATATAAATGTGCTCAATTCCCAAATTTCCTGAGCAAGCTCCTCTCCCACAGCGCGTGGATGTGTCTCTGCAGCCACACCCACCCTGTGAGGGACCCTGAAGGGCCAAAGCAGCTTTTCCAGAAAAACGAAGCATGTGCAGTGGCCAGAGGGAAAACATATTATTTGATATTGCAGGCACTACTTTGCCGCTGTGGAGGAAACTGAATTGGGGAAAGTGAAATAACTTGCCTGAAGCCACCGACAGACCTGGGAACTAAACTCTGGCCTCCTTCATGTGCCAAATCCTGGAGCACAGGCTCACGAGGTCTAACCAAATTGCCTTTTATCTGTGTGCCTGGTAAATGGGAGTGGGAGGAATGTCTGCATATCAAATCAGGGGGTTTTGTCCATCTCGAAATTCCAGGTTTTCAGATCCAGGAACCAACTGACACCTGGAGCATACAAACTGCCTTTTTGGTGTGGTGAGGACAGAGCCGCGGGTCCAAACACAGACGTGCCAGCCAAGCCTGTCCAAACAGAGGTGCTGGGATGTGCTCTGAGTCCAGAGCCTGGAGGGAGGAAACTGCCTGGGGAGGCACTTGTGGGGCAGTGCTTGTTTGCCACTTCTCCTTTTGGCTCAGGGCAGTCTAGTCCACAGACACCACAGTGGTGGTGGGGCTGCAAATTCCATGGAAAAGGTGCTTTCCAACACAGTTCTCTGAACAGACATCCTGAGGTGTGCAGATCCTTATATATACTTACGACAGTTTTCCAGGGAGAAGTGCAAGCTAACTCCATCAGTGCCTTTGAGCCTTGACTTGTTAATTGGCATTACTTCTAATTCCCAGCTATATTTTAAGGTATGAACCTAAGGAATTTTAAAGTCATTATGTGGGTGAGGGACTGATAAAAATAAATCCTTCAGGTTTGAAAGTGGCAGAGAGGGAATAAAAGGTGTTAAGAAATCCAGGAGTTTTCAGCCAATTGGTTCAAAAAAGCATCCGGGTGGACTGCAGCTCCTAGAGAAAGGTCACTGATACTACTCTGGATACCTCTTTTTATGAACTTTATGCATCACATAAAATAAATTTAAAGCAGTTTAATTTAACAGTATAATTAGTCATGGTTTTTTCATCTTGTCTATTTAACTATACATGGAACAAAGAGAAAGACACGGGGCCAAATTTTGAGCTGGCACAAATCAGCTCTGAAAGTCCAGGAAGCCATTCCTGCTCATCCAGGGCTGAATACAGATGCCTGTGGCCAAATTTGTCCCTGGGGGTAATACCCCTTGTGTCTGGAGACTTGAGTTTGGCTGCCAGGAATTAACTCTCCACAGAGCAGATCTTTGGGTCTCAGTGTTCAGAGCTTGAGCCAGGCGAGCAGTGGGTTGAACACTCAGCAGAAATGGGTTAAAGACTCAGCATGGTTTGGAACAAAACTCTTCTGTGTGCAGAGAGACTCCTGCACACATTTCCCTTCAGCCAGCTTAATTCACACCCGATTTCGCTTTAAATTTCAGTGTTCATATAATCTCATGATCTCCGGCAAAGAGCAGTCACATGAGCGCACCCTCCTCTGGAAAAGAGTCTCCCCCGCCTTTGATGTGGTTGTGCCATTGCTATAAGTCAGCCTTGCCCTTCTGCTCATGCACAGAAACCCACAGCACTAACCAGGCCTTGATGCAGAGACCTAAATCGATCCACGTTTGCCAAGGTGAAGTTTCTGTGCAGATCTCCAGGTCATGAAGTCTTAGGCCGGCTAAAGCCTAGACCTCCAAGTCCATGGCTGTATCGTGGTATTTGGGAGGGTTGTGATCCCACTGCTGGCTTTCACTAATAGAACAAATTATTTTTCAAATGGTGTGGATTCCAGCAGAAATCTGCCTCCCCTCAGTCAAAGTGTTTGCTTTGTGATGTCCTTTTCCAGGAGCATGTACTGGGGCAGGTTGGCATCTGGTGCTGGCAGGCACTGGAGGGGCTTGGGAGGAGGCTGAGGTGGCTTAGCCACATGTCACCCCAACCCCGAGGGACACCAGTCCCTTCCAAATGGCTCTTCTGAAAGTTCCTGCTAGGTACCATTTCCCCAGCCAAAAATAACTGCAACAAACAACATGAGCACAATAAAGAAATTCAAATGTATCTTAAACCACCTAATAATTAGCCACGTTCAATTAGTCTCCGGGGTTTTCTGTGCTGCTGTGTGGTCTCCCTGGGGGCACCACCAGCACCACAGCGGTGAGTTAATGAGTTCTGGTTGTGTCTTGTCCGTACGCTCAGCTGCCTCCTCGTGCTCTGCCTCTGGCCTGATGCTCCTAGGAAGAACACCCACTTCACAGGACTTTCTCCCTTTTCCTGCTGGAAGCTGATGAAAGGCTGGGTCCTGCCCTGTGATGCAATTAGCAGGGCTCTGCAGGGCTGTGTGAGTTCAGGGCTCTGCAGGGTGCTGCCCCTTCCTGGGCATCATGGCTGAGCTTGCCTGCTTGCTTGCAGGGGTGAGGGTCCCCACATCTGTCACATAAAGCCCAGGTCTCTCTTTAGACAGTGTAGTTTCAAGAGTGTGGCTTAATTCTCTCTTAGGGGAGATCTGCAGACATCAGTGCTTCCTGCCAGATCTGGCATAAGTTACTCCTGTTTCTTCTGAAATTCAGTGTCACTGGACCATCAGGCCTTTTAGCACATCTTTCTCTTGACTTTAATTCATGTTTCACTTAGCTTTTGCACAGCAATACACTCTTCCCAAAGTTTTTTGAAGCTCAGATTCTATTTTTTTATTCCTCTTGTGTTCAGGTTCAGCCTGCACCTTCAGTGCAGACCTGTGTCTCTATAAGAAATAGCATTTTCCTGTGAAATGCAAGAGAGTCCCCAAAGTGAATCATGAGCATGAAGGAAAGGGACCCTGTGGACATATCCAACACACTGGGCCTTAGCTCAGCTTCCAAGTGCACCACTCTGTTAGGTAATGGAAAATGTTCTCTTATTTCCCATACATGCACCTGTATGGCAGGAAGAGGCCTGCATTGGCTCCTTCATCCCTGCTCTGCTGGGAGCTTCCATCTTTAACTTTTTTCCACTTCCTTATTGTACCTGGGTATTTCTTTTCCACAATACCACTGAGGTTGTCCCCACACTGACTTGTGCACCACTGCTGGACTCATAGCCACAAACTCTCCTTTTCTTCTTGGAGATGAGTCCAGTCAGAGCCAGAGGCACCAGCAGTGCCAGGGGGGCCCAGAGACAGCACAGTTGCTGCTGCCACCAACATTTTGCTTCCCCCATGCTCCACATCCCCTCTCCGGTGTCATTTCCCACACTTTAACACAGCATTCCCAGTTTCACTCCTAATGCTGTCCTGGCTATTTTCTCGCAGTACTTTGCACGAAGATTCTCACAGTGCTGCTTTCCAGGAATTCTGTTCTGGACATGATGAATTCCTCTGCGTGGCAAATTTTAATTGTTTTATCAAGGAATTTTCTTCTTTTTCCCTGAGTTTTCCAATCTCTTTCCCTGGTGTTTTGCCTCAAATCCCAGCCATAATATGTTCCTCCTAATAAGGGATTCCAACCTGACAGTTGTAAGATTGGCACTGCTACCACACATTACAAAATCTGGAGTTTGCACCGTGTTATCTTTTTCCATGGAAAAATAAGACACTGGCATATGGCATCTCTCAAGAGAGTGCAGGCTGAGAGTGAGAGGTCAGGAAAGTGGAGGGTAAGAGATTTGGAGGCCAGTAATGGGAGCTGAGAGAAGAGATGCCAAAAGTGGGAAGCCCAAAGAATGGAGGCTGAAGGACACCATAATCTGCTCCCTTGCTGTTTGTTTCACTACATTTCCTCAGTTTCCCACCCTGGCCTGCACTCTTGTGTGATCCCCCACACCTGAGGTGAGGGCAGGAGCTGCCTCAGCCCTCTCACTGCAGCTCCATACTCCAGGCAGGCCCTTGGCTCCGAGAGGATCATAACCCTGAGTTGTGTCTAATCAGGCAGCATCTGAGATTAATTGTGAGGGCTTTCCTCTACCCACCCACAGAGATAAATGCAGAGGAGCCAATTTGGTAATTGCCTTGAGTCCTGGTGTGCTTCTGAGTTGTTTCCAGGCCAGGATGAGATTGGGTGAGGGTATATTTGCAGAGACATGAATGGAGCACTTACTGTGGCCCCGGCTCATAAAGATACCAGGGTGTCTTTATTGGGGCAGAGCCAGGTCTGTTGTAGGTGAGGACTATGATGTTATAAATAAGAGAGAGGAATTCCCTGCCCCGGCTTTCAAACAGCTCTGGAGCCTGCTCTTGGAGTCTCCTACATTTTGACCATCCCTATTGAACTGGCTGTATCTCAGAAGTGATGTCATGATGAGGACTCAGGTGACAATGCCATCACCCAAAGGGGTTGTGTTTTTGGGTGACCTACAGCTTTGCCAGGGTGTTGCAGGACACATCTTGCTGTGTCATCCAAGATGTTGGGGCGTAAAGATGAATAAAAGGATGTGGTGGGAGCAGATTGGTGCTTTGCTGGCTGTGGGTAGGTGGAGAAGGGAAAAGCAGCCTTGGCACCTGTTAGTGGCCATTAAAAACTCCCATGTTCTGGTAATTTGTGCTCGTAAAAAGGCCATCTGCTAATGCTCAAAGGTCATTAAGTTACCAGCCCTGTTTACTCCTCCCTGGCTGCTGGGCCAAGCCTTTCTCAGAAAAGAGTGCTTAACTGGTTATTGTGGTGGTGCCTGCTCCTGCTGCAGGGTGGTTAAGGGTCTGTCAGTATTTTCATTAGAAACCCAGACTTTCAGGGCTTTTTCAACTTGGCCATTAAAGATTTGTTTCTCACTGGCTGGCTGCACTTTGGAGAGGGAGTTTTGTGCTGGACTGGTTTGTGATGAAACTGGTTGTTGTCTTTGTTTTCCCCATGAGAAACAAAGGAAAAGCACAGAAAACAGAAGCCCACTTTGCAGCTCTAGGGGTTGTTGGTTTTGGGGTGGCAGGAGGCAGCAGTATGGTCTGCCCCTGTAAGTGACACTGTCCCCAAACTGGCAGCATTTGTGTCTCACACAGTCCCAGCACTTAGGGAAGAAGCTGAGGCCTGGACTGTGAGTTGCCTTGATTTCACAGGTTTTAGTCAAACCTTTAAAGTTACATTAACATAGTTTTCTTGTGGTTAAATGGAACTATCAAAAACTTTGATAATTCTTTTTTCCTTCTGAGACTTCCCAGCGATAAAATAAGATGTAGCTGCTCAAGTTTTTATCCTTCATTTTTGATAATGATGGTGTCTGTCTCATAAAAACCTGCCTTTTATCTTCCCCAATTAGCTGAGTTGCTGCACCCTTGTGCTGGAAGTTCTGAGTGCACAGTCAAAGCTCCCCAGCTCCATGGGGCCAGGCTGTCCACAGCACCCACCCCTCCCATCCCCGCTCCCATCAGCACCAGTTTAATCTTTTGCTTTCTGCATAGCATAAAGAAGAAACCTGGGTCAATGAATAATGAAAGCTCATTCAAAACCTGGACTCTTAGAGTTTGGCCTCTGCTGCCTTTTATTTTAAGTGGAACTTCTTTCACAGGTCTCTTAAATTATTTTTTTTTTCCTGGTTAATGCATTCAGGCTTTCCCTTGTGGGTTTCGTGAGCTTTTTCATCCAGGATTTAGGGGAAGATCACACTGATTGTGTGATTCACTTGTTCTTCAGATTGTTTTTATTTCTGTTCTGATTGAGCTCTGAGGCCAGCTGGGGATGGGAGGGTGCTGTGCTGGCCACTGTGTGCAAATAAGGAATATAGAATTCCTTGGAGATCTAAGAGTCAGGAATAGACATGAAAAACAGAGAAGGATATATCTCAGATTATTACACAATCTTTACAAACCATGTTTCTGAACTTAAAAAATGAAAATTAAAAAATAAAAAATCCCAAAGTCTTCCTAACTCAGTAGAGATGTTTTTGCCAGAACCTTCTCAACATCCAGTCCTTAAATCTGTAACAATCCAACAGGTAGTTAAAATAGTCTCAACTAGTTGTAACCAGGACTGCTGGCTTCTTCTGAGCTATTGTTCTGATTAGGCACCACGTCCAAAATCTTCAGGGGGTATATAGGCGAAGTAGTCAGTGTAAGAACTCCAAACAAGAACTACAGGCCCGGAGTTTTTTAAATTTCTTATTTAACTGCTATAAAAGCAGGCCCTGTGTCTTTGCTGCAGATGTGTCTCACATGGGCTGGCTCATCGCTCGGTCCAGCTCAGTGTTGCTCCGTTGACTTCATGAGAAGAATGGATTAGAGTGTTACAAGTTGAGGGTTTAATTTGGATTTTCTCAAAGCACAGAAGTGATAAAATGTGTACAACTTCACACCACCATTCTAACATCAGCCTTTCCAGGAAAGTTCTTTTTTTTTAAAACACAGCCAAGCTTGGGAGTCTCTGGGACAAGAGACTGGGGGAGAAATTATCTTGTGATAGACACAGTAAAGTATTTGGAAAGGCAATGGTGCAGTGAGCAGCCATCCATCCTCAACACCAGAGTGGTGGAAATGCCATTTTCCTTCCCCCTTGATCCCTGTGTTTGAACCAAGTACTAAAAAAGGTGTTTCATATTTTTGCAGTAGTCAATACTTGAAATATTTTGGTTCCTTATAGGTAGTGACACAGTCTGTGTTGGTGGTACACATGAAAACAAACAAGGGAAGAGACAGAAAGCACAGGCAAATCCCGGGTTGTTGTGTTTTGCTGTGGCTGTAAAGTGGAGGAGGCAGAGATTTGTTGGGATTCTTGCTCAGCACACACAGAGCCAAATTATTGGCGAGTTTTGGACTTGAGGGAATAAAATATTTTGCCCAGGGAAGGGTGAGGGATTTCACTTTGCAGATATGCCTCTATTTTCCTGGGTGTATTTATTTGTCTATCTCTTGCTTAGGAGTGTTGGGTAGGTCTGCTCCATAGGATTAAATCATATCCCAAACCATCCTGGCTTTGTGACAGTACAAACATTATTGGATTTAGTTCCCTTCTGCTTATCCACCTCCCATCCTCCAAGATCCCCATTATTATTATAATAATACCCACAAAACTCCTGCTCTGAGATCAGAGGGGTTTTCAAGTGCCAAAGCAATCAACTAAACATACCTGGTCCTTTTAATCTCCTTTAATCCCATCTTGTGGGACTCTCCCAATAAATGATCATGCATCCAAAAATTCTTTCTCTGTAATGACATCTGAGTTTTAGCTCACAGTTTTCATGATATTGTCTCATATATGAAAGAAGATGTAGTGGGGCCTTCCTGTGCCATCAATAAAATAAAAGTTTGGGTTGAAAAATTATCTTATGGAATAAAATAGAATAACAAAAATCCATCATTATCTTTGTTTCAGAAAGGGATGGTGTTTTGTTTAGCATTTTAGTTAGAAATGATGTATGACTACATCATAAAACACTTATATTAAAAAGATCTTCTCACTCTGAATTCAAAATATATATTGTACTCTCTTATCATCCAGTCATTTCAGAGTGAAAGTTAAAAATGCCCATCCTGTGGTATTAGTCACTGGTATTATATCTTATAGCTGATGTATTCTTCTAATACTTTTACTTAAAGGGCCTTTTACTCGGGGCCCATGAGAGCAGACATTTATTTTGTTACTGAAATGGTGATGCCATGGGTACTGGATTTGTATTATTTTGCCAAGGCTTGGTCTGCCCTTGCTGTTGGTTTTCTTTCTTTATTTTTTTGGGGTGCATATATTGAAGCCCACTCAATTCTAAAGAAAATAAAGTGATCATAGAATAAAGGGTGGCCCCTGCCATGGCTCAAAGTCTTGGGGATGTGAGCTGTCCAGGAGTTTTCAGAAAAATCCCTGTATTGGGAGCAGGCAATACAACAAAAAGCAGGACTCTGCAACATCCTGGTTTGATGTTTTAGAGATGAAAAGTTTCTCCTGCCTGAGGCATAAATTTTGGCTTGAATGAGAGAGCCTACCCCTACGGCGAAGATGCTGGCACCTAGATTCCTGTTACTGGTTTGAACCACACAGAGCAGAGTCTTACAACTGGCTTCATCTTGTCCTAAGTGAATGCCCTCACCACTAAAAAGTGAATCTTGTCAGGAAAAACAAGAAAGGGGAGTTATTTTCTGGTGGCAGGTTTTTTGGCTTGTTTCATTTGGGTTTTTCTCTAAAGGAACATGGATCTATGCAGAACATCAGCTCCTCTGAAAACCTAAAGGTTTACAAGGATGGGGGGAAAAACCCCTTTGCTACACAGTTGATAAGAGATTGTCTCAAACTGTGAGAGTGTGAGGCAGAACTGGGTTAAGTCAGGCTGGTCACTTTTGTAGGAAAGCAAACACTGGGAAATCTGCAGTGTAACTAAGCTGGACACCTCTCTTTGGCCTGCAGAACAATTTACTGAGGGGGTGGTTAAATGGCTCATTAATGGTCCAGATATTTGCTTGGTTTACACAATGCTGTCCAGCAAATTATATTGATGCTTGACAGAATTATTGTCATTATTTATTTTACTGTAAGCCAGATTTATAGATATTTGTAGCTTTTGTAAGACTAAACATAAGAAACATTAATAGCTTTACTAATTATATCACTGCTTTAGAGATATAGATAGTGATAAAAATGCCCAGTAAAGCGAGCTAGTAAAACATTTTAAAGAGATTTTTAGAGTGAGCTACTGATTGATGATCCCTTGGGTCAGTCTTAAGTTTTGGATGTGAGTGTGGCACTTCCCACTAGGGCACGAGGGCCTTTTGCCTCCATCAGCTCTTAGAGCAGAGCTGAGGAAGAACAAGACTTGCCTGATCATTAAATCAGATTGCATAATCTGAAAAATATTGAAATCCTACAATAGCATAAACTGAGGCTGAACTTATTAAACACAACAGGATTGGTTGTTTGGTTTTTTCACCTTTTCCTTGTCCCTCCTGCCTCCTGGATGGTTTATCTGCATTTCTTTGTCTCGTACATGCTAAAATCACAACTCCCTCTCTCTCATTACAAATATAAGCAGGCCCTAGCACAGTTCTGATGAGGAATTCAGGGTCCTAAGTAAAATATGAATAATAATTTCATGGCTGTTAAAAATTAAATAAAATCTTTAATTGTTAAGTAGAGTCTATAGAGGACTATATACAAATTAAAGGTGTGCTTTTACACAGCTGCCAAATGAAAAATCAATTTTCCTAACTATTGATCCCAGTTTTGCTGAGCACCCTTTTAAGGAGGGAGATAATGGGTGAGAAAAGAGTTAAGAAATGTTCAGCCATTACTATGAGCATGGATGGAAACCCATCATCAGTTTAAGCACTGGATGAGCTCAGGATCATAATCCAAGCCTGCTTGGCTGCTGTCAGTGCCACTGGGAAGAAACCCTCAGGGCTCTGGGAGCTGTGATCCTTAGGGATGCACCTGCCCCCCCCGCTTTTCTCTGATGTGCAGCACTGCAATGCCCCCAGTTTTATTTTTCTCTGGGTTTAGGAATGACCTGCTTGAAACTCTCTTGAAGCCATCAGGAAGAGTGGCAGTCTCTAATGGCCTTTGGATCAGGATTGTGGCAGTGTTTTCTTGAAGTGAACAACCAGTGGGAATTTTCTCCCAGGTGCGGGGAAAAAAAAATTATTAATTGTTTTCTTTTTATTCTCCCCCTGCCCTCCCTGCTTTGCAATTTCTGATTAATTGGTTTTCCTAACACACTTGTGGTTAGTGTATATTGTGCCCAGGAGGAGAAAGTTGAGCCCCACCCCATCCATGATGACATGCCATTGCTGTTTGATGGGTTGAACACAAGGATGGTGGATTATGGGCACAGCTTTAGAGCAGACCATGATGAACCTGTATAAAAGACAGGGAATGTGATCCTGAAGCCACTGAAATCCTCAAAGTTTGGGCTGCCTCCTTGCAGTATGACAACAGGTCAAGCAAGCGACAGTGGGATTTATGATCCTCACTGGGAAATCAGGATGAGGCATCACCACTGAGGCTGGGAGAGCTGGAAGAGTTTGGCTCTTGGCACCCCTATGCTCACCCACCCCATGTTAGAGTCTTGGCCATGCAGAGCAACTCAGGAAACTCACAGGAACAGGCTTTGGTGGAAGATTCCTGGGGTTTCTTTCTAGGCATGCTATAAATATCACAGGGGCTGTTTTCCCTTTGATCCCAAACTGGAGATGAAAGGAACAATTCACACACATTTTTGAACCATAAAAAACACGTGGCTTGACATTGGTTCCAGAAACAGGTCAAGATGTAGGATAATCTTATTTTTTTCCTGAAATATTTGAACTGTCTCTTCTCTCCATGTTATGAAGCTGTTCCATAGCCTTAGAATATAAACAAATGAGTGTGCAGTGGGATTTAATTCTCAAAGCATAGGTAAGAGGAAAAGTCTTTCTACTCCACGCTGAAACTAAAGCCAGATCAGTGTGCCGCTCCCTGATCTCCTTCTTCTCTAATACAGTCCTTTTTCAGTTTTTGTGGGTTGTGATTACGGAGAAAAAGCTTTGTGTGTTCTTCTAGCCTGGAAAATGACAGGATAACAAATTATTTTATTGAGTAGTCCTACTCATTACTACTACCACTACTGCTACTGTATATCCTAGCATGTTTTGGACCATTGCTCTCCCCCTGCACTCAGGTTCATGGACTTCCTTCACTTCTGCTCTGCTTCCCAAGACACCTCTTCAACTTGCAGGTTTTTAAAACTTCTTAGAGGCCCCAAATCTGGTCAGCTATGCTAAAAAGATGACATCCACTGTCATTGTGTGCAGAACCCTGAGTTTACAGCTAAAATCAGAAATTATATTTGCCCTCTGGTGACCTTCAAATGAAATGATGAAAAAATTAGGAGGACTGAAGTGGTTTTATGGTTGCCAAGGACTACCAGTCCTGAAGTTCCAGAAGGGTAGTGCTGCCTGCATTGATGAAGAATACAGCCACTTTAAGCTGTCTTGCACCAATAAGGATAAAGGTTTGGCAGTTGAGTGAGGTTATGTCAGGACCATGCTTTTCCCCCCAAAAAGGGGGATGTAGCATCTTTAATTAAATGTTATATGAATACATTCCAGATAAGACCCAAACACAGGGCAACTGTGTTTCAGAAATGCTGTTTCTAGATTTAAAATGTATTTGAAATGTAATTTAAGAAAAAAGATAATGGGAAAAAAAAAACACCCTAAAATAACTCGAAACAAGCCAGAATATAGTAGCTCATCATTACGCTAATATATCAAACAATATGAGCTTAGCTTAATTATCCCCTTTGAGAGTTGAGAAAACTAAGCACAACCTTCAATTTACAGCTGTTTGGTGCCGGGAACCTGAATTATTATTTGAGAAGAAGGGGGGAAAAAAAAGTTTATTTATTGTGACCTACACTCAGTTTTTATTCATCATGGAAAATCTGTATATTCACAAATGAGGGCTATTCATCTGCAGACTGCAGCATTCTTCAGCTGTCCGGGGCTGCATCAGCCGCACTTCTTCAGCTTTTGTGTTCATCTCGAAGCCTCTTCATCCAAATTGTTCATCATCTTGATGGCAGAGCTTTATCTTGCTCTAGTGCAGCTGCATTCCCCTTATCCAAAGTGCCGAGAGATACAAGGGAGAGAGCGAGAGGCAGAATAGAAAAGAGAAAAAGCAATGGCCAGTGCTCATATGAGGATAATTTGTAGTTTCTCAATAATAATAAAAAAATAAAAAAAAAAAAAAAAAAAGGAGGACAGGCTAATTACTGGCTTAACTAGGGCAGCCTGTGGATCCTCATGTCAAAAGGACTAGCGTAATTATTTGCCATCAAAGCACATTCATATTGTGGTACAAAAGAAGGGCCTTTCACAAATGGATCTCACTAATAAACAGGTCTGAGAGGAGCATTATGTGTCTCCCTGGATGCAAGCGCATTAACACAGTGACATGGAGCATAACTCTCAGCCTGGAGAGGGGGGGTGGAGAGGAAGAATGATAATTATCCCCCCTCCCCAGCTCTCCTCTCCTTTTCCTTTGTGTTGGGCTAGCAAGCCGAACGCGACCCGCTGGAAGGCCCAAGGCAGGCTATTAGTGACCTCTGAGCATTGACAAGGTGGCTACACTCTTAAAAGCCCAGCTCTCCATGTCAGGAGGGTCGCAGGAGCCCGGGAGAGGAGCTTTAAATGGTCCAGCAAACACTTCAACCTTAAAGACACCTGGAAGGTCATGACCAATTTAATGTAGATGAATCTGGCATGAAGAGGGCTCTTTTGAATCCACGGACAAAAGTTTTTAGTTGGCTGTTTTTTGGGTTTTTTTTCTTTTTTCCTTTTTCTTGAGTGTTGTTTTTTTTTTTCTTTTCCCACATTGTTTTTTCACTGATCTTAGCATAAGGGATGCTGGAGAAAGAGACTTGATTCTGGGGACCACTCCTGCACTCGCTGAGCAGATGTGGTGCCAGGCAGCCTTCAAGGCTGCGGCTTTCCGTGAGGAAAATAAACATGTTTGGAAAGAAAGGGAAGGGGCTTGGATGCACCTTCCAGGCATGTCTGGAAGCCCTGATGTGCTAAGACATTTCAAACGCACTTATATTGCAAAACATTTGTGTGTATCTGTAGGTTTATATGCATATGCAAAGAGGACTGTTTGTTTCTGAGTTTTTTTTAGTATTGCAGCTACACCAGTTTCCTCACCAATGCCCATTGGCAGCCCCTGTTCCTTGTTTGCCAGCCATGGAATTTATCTGTTGGGATGGTGTCTGAGTGAACTTGTGATGGGTTCAAGGGAGAGCTGGGAAATGTTCAGCACCACAATTTGGTTTTTCCTCCCTTAGAGCTGTACCACCTCAGCACTCAGGGGCATGAGCTGCCTTGTCTGTGCTGATTTTCCCCAGGAAATCCCTTCTGCTCCTCTCCATCTTTTCATGGAGAGGAGGCTGCAATAGGGGCAGTCTGTGAATAATGGAGATGAGCCAGCCAACCCCAGTGCTCCAGTGCTCTGGAGGAACTTAGGGGTTTATGATGTTGATTTTGCTTTGTTTTCAGGAAGAACCCTTCTTTCAGTGCTCATGTCCTATCTTCTTTTACCTAACTGGGTTCTGTGCTGTAAAACAGCTCAGCTGCCATCAGAGCAGTAAACTGGGATAATCCTTTTTTGTGACACCACAAAACACAGCAAGTGCGGCTGGCAGGAGGGAAGGTGTGGGTCCTAGTCGGAAGCACACGGTGACATGAACCCGAGTGTGCGGCCACATGTGACTGGGATAAAAGGATTCTGAAACCCAACTCATCCGTGTGACAAAGCACTGAAAGCCAAAGTTGTTTCTTTTCCAGTGCTCTTCCAGATCACATCTAGGTCACGCCACAGAGAGGAGCCCCTTTTCCTTGTCACAGCACATGGGGACATCACTGTCCTTGTCACCTTGATGGGCACGAGAAGCCCAGGTCTGTGCATGCCTGGTAGCCCTGCCCACCCCAGAACAGCTCATGGAGCATTGGGCTTAGGGTGAGAGTTGCCAGATTGTCAGCCTAACACACTCAGCTGTGAATCACATTTGAAAAATGAACAAATGAGATGTCTTTAAAATTTGTGGAATTAAACTGGTAGCAGATCTTTTGTTGTTTCTTTTTTTCCTTCTCTCTCCTTTTTTTTTTTTTCTTGTTTGCTCTTCCTCATCCTTCTTGCTTGGTAACTTTAGAAAGGACTTGGATGCTTTCTTCATACTTTTCTTTGCAAGGAAAAAGAGTGGTAAACGTGAGTTTGAAGGGAGAGAAAATAACCCAAGAGGAAGCTCTTTAGCAGAGATCACAGAAACCTGGTGCAACTCATAGTGAAATAGTAAACATTGATAATACAGGGGTACAGACACACTCCTACCCAGGCAGAGTTTGAGGGCTGGACAGTGCTTCTGGGACATGACCAATGCCTGTGGCATAAAAAATTCCAAATTTTCACCCATCTAGGAGCTGTACACCCCCTCATCCCCAGCATGAAGCGCTGGAGGGATGGAGACCTGCTGGAGCAATTGGTAGCAGCAGCCCACCACTAAAGAGACACAAAACAGCTTGTTCTCCTATGTTTCCTTGTCCCTGTAGCCCTACAATGTTTTTTCCTTTCCCCCCTATTTCCCTGGATGTTAGAAAATTCTGTATACAGCAAATTTTGCCTTTAGTTTATAGGAAACTGTAAACAGGGACTTGGCAGCAGATTTGGATCCACTGATGTATGGATATTCTGGAGTATAAAGAACATAATTCAAACCATTTTAAAATAAATACCTCTAGGATAGGGATTAGAAAAGTTACCTTTATAAAGTTGGGAGACTGGGGTTTTTTGCATTTTAAAATTAATCCAGGTAAACTTTCCTGGCTTAGTTGTATCCAGCCATGCCAAGGACCAAGTGCTGATATTAGCAATAAAGACGATGTTATCAGTAGCATTACATCAATGTAAAGAAGGTTATAGAGTTAGCATTTGTTTAAAAAAAAAATCTGTTAATGGTGACTTTTTGCCATTAACTCACTCTTTTGCAGTATTTTATGCAGTGTTTATGAACCTGGGTATGTATTTCTAGTGTTGCCAAGAATAATCAAAGACAAATATAGCAGTTGCAGGGTTTCTTTCCTGATGAAATCCTACTGCAGCTTCTAAACCCAGAGCTGGCCTCCAGTAGGGACTGTATCCTCTTGGAGTCAAAGTGTGCTGCTTGAACTTAGCACATAATGCTTTCAAGGTTGCTTGTCTAAAGTGACTTAATTTGTACTGCAGGACCCACAAACACGCCAAAAGCCGCGGCGAGCCAGGGCAGCAGGGTTATTACTAATTTTTTATTAAAATCCCTTAGGCACACACAGAAGGCCCAAAAGCAGCTTTAATAATAGACAACATACAGCACATTTTTCTTGTATTGCCATGTAATCAAATCTAAAGCTTCTGTTCACTTTCTTTGTTTTACCTAGAGGACCAGCTTCCAATTTAGTTGTGGCCTGCACTAAACTGATTTTTCATTGTAATTAATGCCTACTTTGGCCTCAGCCACTTATACAACTTTCCATTAGAGGTTTGCAGCCATCCACAGAGAATTTCACCAAGTTACCCTCCCAATCCTGCTACACTTGCAATTTTTGTTAAAGTGCCTTTTTTATTATTATTTTTTTTTTTACTTTATTATTATTTTGCAAAGAATGTTTAAATTACTGGGCCAAATAGGTTTCTTTTTACTTTTTATTTTTCTCTTTTCTCTTCCCCCCCTCTTTTTTTTTTCTTCCCCCCTGCCTGCTGCACCTATTAAAGTGGTTGGGCAGGAGTCCAACTGGAAGGAAAGTCTTTAAGTGATTTCAGAAAGGGCTAGTGGAACTTATTTAGGCCTGGGGTCTGCTGTGGTTAATTTTCAGTCTGTGTTTTGTGCTGTCCATTTCCTCTGAAATACTACCTGGGGTTTAAGGTTCCTCAGCACAGGATGTTAATAGGCCTCTGCAAACATTCAAAAGGCAGCTTTCCCACCACTAACCTTAAAAAGATTGTGGCACCGGGCCCAGGGTCAGATTGAATAGATGAAAAAGTATATGCTGTGCTTTTGCTTGCTCCTTGGACCTTTCCCTGTTGGCTTGCCTGACATTTTCAGTGACTTTTCTCAGTACCTTATTTTCGGCGTGCTTCCTAGAAAATTCTGCTTATTAACTTCTCCTATCCCTCAACAGCATTGCTAACTTGGGCAGAACAACAATTTGGACTTTTCCCTTGCTGCTGCTTGCCCTGGCCCCAGTGGACCAGCCAGGCCCCTAGGAGTGTCCTCCACACAGCATCACCCAGGGATGCCAGGATGCTCCCTGTGGATCTCTGCTGTGCCTCTCCCAAGGAGAGCAGCTTTGCTGCAAGGCTAAAGCAGAGCTAATGATCAATTATGTGCATCTCTGACTTTCCTCCCTGCAGCAAGAAATGCAGCCATGGCAGCTCCAGGGTAGCTGTGCCAGTTTTTGGGCACTGGAGCCACACATTTCCCAATGTTTGGAATCCTGTATCAACTTGTGGCACTATTCAAAAGGAGCTTAAGGGTGCTGCACCCTCCTGTGTGCTTTAGCACATACACCCACCTCTATTCTGATTAGACCTGAGAAACGAGACAAGCCCAGTGCCCAAATGTGCCTGGTGTGCCCTGGTCTGGGCTGGCAGCTTGTTGGCTGTGGTGGCTGAATGTGTTGGCCTGGTGAGCTCCATGCTAAGGGCCAGTCCTGTTGGTCTTCTTCATATGGGTGCAACTCCCCTTAGGAAAGCAATGGGTGGATTTAACTGGATTTAAGGGCTCTCTGGGTTCCATAGGTGGGGTTTTACAAATGTGTCCTGTAAGACCTCCTGGGACTGGGGAGGAGAGGTGGATGGGTATTTGGGATCACACAGGTCTGAGTGTGATCCCCATCTGAGCATGGAAAGAGTAAGAAGCAGGTCTTTATTTATTATTTTTTTGTCCTAGAAAGTGGTAGCTCTTTGTTAATTGACAGGGGAACTAAAGGAGCATTTGAGAAAAGTACACATGGAGACTCCCAGATATTCCCGGTGATGGCCCCAAGCTAGGCCTTGAACCCCAAAAAATGGATTTACATCCCTATCCATGCCAGCTGCCCTTCTGGCTTTTGACTCTTCCCAACTGGACTCATGTGCAAGCTCAGTCCTTTTTGGCAGCCCTGGAAAGCAGAAGTGTTTTGGGTGTAGAATGAGGAGGAAAACCAGACCAATGGAAAGACAGAGCTTTATGTGCTCTGTGTGACCTGGGGTTGGGAAATACAGATACACTGAGCCCAGGATATGCATGGCCCACATTCTGTTGTGAGGATCTGCCCCTTTGGCACAACAGCACAGCTTCCAGGGATATTTCCTTCAGGAATGATGCAGTACTGTGCCCCTCTGCAAGCACAGTGCCTGCAGATCCCTCATACCCCCACAGCGAAGCAATTGATACTGGTCTAAACACATTTGTGTATCTTGCCTGACATTTGCTCTGTTGAAAGGTCAGGCTTCTGCAGCACAGACAGGAGCCATCTTCCTCATTATCACATATTACTGCCAATTTCCAGTTCCAAAGTTTCCAGTGATTTCTGCTGGGGCAGTCCAGCACAAAGTGCCGTGTGCCAGGCTGGAAGCTCTGCCCTGAATCATGCAATGATGCTCTGGGAGACAATCAATGACCATTTGGGGAAAATTTGTGGAAACCCAGTGAATTTCTTGCTGAAGTAAGTTCCTTGCTTACAGTGACAAGTCGGGAAAATATGTGACAAATTTAACTTAGAAATGCAAGCCTGCAGGAAAAAAGGGCTGTTCTGCAAAAAGCCATTCATATTTTTCAGTCTTCCCACAGAAGCGCTGCTCTCAATTTCTCTCTAATCTCTGATATTTCCTAATATCAGAGTGCAGTGCTGGCAGAGGCAGAACCTGGGGCTAAACTTCAGTCTGTGTTCTTGCTCAGAGGGAGTGGATTCTGGGATCTCTTTGGCTTTTGAGCATCTAGAGGGCAGGCTCAGAAGCAAAGGAGAGGGGGGCAAAAAATTGCATTTTTCTTGTTAAATGAAGGTCTTGCTGATGGGAAGACACAGAGGCCAAAATAAAAGTGTGTGTGACACTGGAGTTGGGCAGGCTCTTTGGGAGTTCACTGGGGAGGGTTGTTTGCTCTCTGCTTTCCATACCACCTTCCCTCCCTGCTGTCAGGAGCAGTCATACGGATCTTTACACATAAAAGGGACTCCAGATGTCCATGGGGCAACACCATTGAGGAGAGAGCAGGTACTGCTCTTGCATTTTGCATGGATCTAGTTACATCCAAAAAAGAGGCTCAGGAAAAGCATTTCCTTGATTGGTAGATGACCTGCCTAGGAGAGGGATGAGCATCTTGCTGGTCCTGCTCCAAGTCCCACGTGGCACTGGCTGACATTCCTGATTTTTCCACTGACTGTCAACGTGCTCTAAGGTGGCCACTCAGTGGTGGCCTGGGAGTGTGGGTGATAAACTGCTGATTTAGTAGTGGAGGAGTTGGGGGAGAGGAAGAGCTTTACTTACTTTGGCCTCAGATACGGGTAAGACCTGGGGAGCCTTTTACAACAACAAAGTTGAAACAAGAAATGCCTCTCAGCTCAGTTTTAATGCAGGTTTGGTTCTTTTTTTCTCCAGTAACAACCATAAAGCAAAATATTTTTTTCACATTCTTCCCCTTAGTTTTCATCCTTCATGTGGTAGTGGCAGACCACAGAGCTGCAGTCAGGGAAGGCAAACTCCATGCTGGTGTCTGCTCTGGAGATATTCAGATACTGCAGATGATGGTGTAGTAATTTCTCTAAGAGTGGTGCACCTACCTGCTCAGCTCTGTAATTCAGGTGGGTACCCACTAGAGAAGGATGCTTTAGCCACATTCCCATTCTAATTACCCCTAGTTTCCCCCTCCCTGCCAGATCTGGAGTGAGAGAAATGCCAGACCGGAAAAAGTATTTCACATAATTTCCTTGCTCTTGCATTTTTGTCTTATAGAAAACATTATTTGGTCTAACGTTTCTAGGTGCTTGGGGTGTCCCTTTCCCTTGTACCAGTTTATTTATGCTAATTCAGTAAAGCAAAAGGGCTGCATTTGAATTCATTGCCATTGAAGTTGTGTCTGAGGACAGTTGCAATATTACAAGATGAGGATGACCTCCTTTTACCTGCTCGTGCTGCTATGGAAAGTTAGTGCCAGCTTAAACCCTGGCTGCCATTAATGAAAAATTCCACTATTTTTATTAAATTTCAGAATCATCTCAGCTAGCATGAAAAACAATGATATTGGATTTCTTTTTAAAATTAACAATGTATGTAACACTGCGAAAAAAGCTGACATTTACTTAGTGCCTGGGAGCAAAGAGACTGCAAGGCAGACGGCAAGCTCTCCTTCATCCTGCAGCCTGGGAATGGGGGCTGGAGACATGGGGAGAGGTGGCTCGGTGTGGATCACACAGCCAGGATGAAAGCCAAGAAACACCACCACTATTGCTACCTTTCTGCAGTAGGAGAATGTCAGGGGCTCGCAGGGAAAAAAAAAAAAAAAAAAAAAAAAAAAAGATTTATTTTAGCAGCTGGCCTAGATTTCTGCCAGAATGAGAGGGAGCTCAGAAGTGGAGCCCGGGATCTTGGTTCAAGGATGCAGGAGGTGTGAGCTGGGGCTGGACAGTCACCAGCTCTGATCTGTGCCATGGTCAGCCTGGGGAGGGACCTTGAACCCCCTTCAGCTGTCAAGGGACATTCACTGTCCAAGAGATGTGCACCATCCCCACTTCCAACAGAGCAAGGAGCCAGCCAGCAAGGGGAGCTGATGTTACTCTAACCTGACTTTAGATTTTTTAAGGCATGTTTCTTTATGGTTTAAAATTATGGTGTTAGGATTTTACCTTGGGTTCATTTCAAAATTCGCTCTCTTTAGGAAGTTTCTACTGCAATCAGCAGAATCCCTTATAAAAGTAAAAGCAGAGAGTTGCTTCATACCTGTTCACAGGCATTGCAAAGGGTGCAGTGTCTAATAGAGACCAGCTTATCTCAGGCTGGAAGTGTTATTTGATTAACACTCTGGGGCTGTCTGGAAATGAGCTTGTTCTTGAGGAGAGTCCACAGATCACCAGGAACATATTCTTACAGGGAAGTATCCTCACTGTTCCTAATTCATTCCTCCCCACTTTATCCAACATGCATTGCTGATGGATTATTGACTATGTGATTTTTTTGCTTGATGACACAATAGAAAAGGCATTACTGTAAAAGACAGGGAAATAAAGCAGGGCTTTGTGTGTTAGACTTGTGGTAATGCTAAGTAGGGCTGGTGCAGGGCACAGTCCTCCTCTTTTAGGGCTTGGTCCTCACCTTTCTCTGTGGATGCTTAGAGGATGCTCTGGATGTGTAGAGCAAATGTGGGATGAGAGATCTGGCCAAGGTCTCCCTCCTTCCTTGCTGTGGGGAACTCCTACTGTATCTGGGAGTCCCATACAGCACTGAAATTGCTCAGTTCCAGTGATGGCAGGCAGGACCAGCCCTCATAATCCAGGTTATAAACTGATTTACCTGGAGCTGCAAAAAATCATCCCACCTGCAAACAGAAGCACTGAGCATCCAAGGGAGACTGTGCAGGAAACTCATGCTAAGTTCTGTCCTTTGTGAAAATATCAGTGCCACAAATCTGCTCTTGGCACTGAAGTGATTCTAAATATACCAATCCACTGCTTCCCTAGGTTTTCAGGAGCAGGATCTCACTGTTGTGTTTAAATTCCCTCTTCACAAGGAGTGATTGAGAAAGTTGCTGCAGGTTTCCCTTGTCACATGCCTCAGCTTCCAGCCTTGGGTTGGGTGCACTAAGCACAGTGCAAAGATGCATCAGTAAAGACAGACATCCATGTAAAGGGTGCCCTGTCCATCTGTACCATCACCTCATCAGTCCTGATCAGCACTAGGGAATTATAAATAGCCTAAAAGCAGCTCACCATCATCCTACCATTTATTACCACCATGGTAATAAATAAGAGCCTGTTCTTTAAAGGCTTTTTACTCTTAGAAGAGAAAAAGGTATAATAGCTTTTTTTTTTTTTTTTAATGTGTCACATAATTTATTCCAACAAACAGATGTATTTTGTTGTTGCCATTATCATTTGATGAAATACTTTAAAGCTGGTCCAAGGTGGTGCATTTTCAAATATAATGTATACAGTACATCTAGCAGTTAGTGGAATTTGGATGTGCAGCATAGAATGGTCATTATTTTTACTGAAAAAAAATAAAGGCACTAATTACTTACAGACAAGATACTTAGCACAAACAGATAAGCTTCAAAATGAAAAATTCTCGGTTTATGATAATTATGTTCTCTGCTTTGTTTTCAGAGACTGATAATTTGAGGCTTTAAAATCACCAGGAAGCCATTAATTGGAATTCTTCAATAAAAAATAAATTACATAGAAGTTCATGATGAGTTGTAAAAACACAGAGACTGTATTATGCAGTGAGCGACATTGCTCTACTATTTATAGACATGCAGAGCTATGTAACAGCAAAAACTGTAAAGAATTTGAGATGTGCAGATAGCAATTATTCACGGATCCCAACGATCTGCAGATATTTCAAATAACTGCTTTTAGCAGATCAGCTATCCAATAAAAGCAGGGCTTTATTTCCAAGTGGCACTCTTCTGGCATGTTGCTTCTTGTTTTTGACATCTCGTATGACATTATTCTCCTGGAGCTGATCGTAATGAGGAGATGTGGGAATCCATGTATGGGAGCAGAAACTCCGCTCCACGTGCAAGTTTATCCCGAGGAGCTGAGGGAATTCCTCTCACAACGGTTGGTCACTGTGATCTTTCCTCCACAGGCTGAGATTCTCAAATCCATGGCAGCTGACCAAAAGAAGCCGTATTATTTTTCTTTCTTGCCCCATTTTTCTGCTGTCCCCTTTTTTCTTGCTTTCACCTGGGACCACATCCTCAGTCTGCAAGAGCTGGCAGAGGGACTAAGGCTCTGCCCAGTGGCACTGAGCACAAAATTTCTCTTGACTTAGGAAGGAGCCAGACTGACCCCCCCCCACTGGAGCTGTGTGAGCAATTTGGGATATTTAGAGCTGCTGCAGGGATCTTCTGTCCACCCAGAGCCTTCAAGCACCCACTTCAGTCCTTTTGAACTCATGGGGCAGAGCCACGAGGCTTCCAGCAGCTCTGGAATCTTCCATGAGAAGACTGGTGTTCCTGTTTTCCTTAGGGAGATCTGACACTTCTTTGCTATTGTTTGGATGCAGGCCTGAGACTCCAGCCACTAATGGGGCTCAGTTAATTGTGTGCCCAGAGGAGATAAAATACTGCAATATTCCAGCTGTGCTGTTTTCATGACCACTGACACCCTGGGCTCCTGCAAGGAGCTCTTTAGATGAAGCAAGGAACAAAAGTGATCGCAGGGATCCTTGACACGTGCCACCTAGTAAAGGAGACAGAGCAGGTTTCAGCTCATTCACCACTGAGCTCAAGGGGATGCACAAAAGAGTGAAGTGGCCTTGGTAGAGCCCGGTCTAAAGTTACACTTCAGGAGGACAGAGGAAGTGTTCCTGAGGACCTGATCAAAGGCTCTCTCTTCAATGCCAGTTCAGTGCCTTCTGGCCACCTTCGTTTGCAGGTACCATTCAGGGGCTTGATGTGACTCCCAGGCAGGTTCATTCTCACTACATCAGCAAGCACAGAGCTGAAAACCATCTTTTTAATATTTTGTGGCTAGAATACATCAAAAGTACCAGCTGGTTTATTCTCCCCTCCCTTGTTTGTTTAGATCTGTTAGTGCAATCACAGGGAAGGCTGGACAATGCAAGGGAGGCAAGGATAATGTGAGACAATGGAAGAGTCTGCAGGGAGGCTGCTACAGTGTCAAGACCAAATGGCATCGTGTCATGAGACAAAGCCATACAACAAAAATATTGGGTCTCTGCTGCCACTCGAGGAGTATCGTAATTCTTGGAGAACAAAACCTCCCATACATCATCCAAAATCAATTGATAAGAGATCTCAGAGAGATTAAAAACTGTTCCCTCCCATTCATTAGTAAAGGTGGCTTCTGTCCAAAGCTGATTGTTGGCGTGGGCCAACTATGATAAATGCTCTCTTACTCACCAGAAAGAAACACGTCTTAATGAGCGATCAGCTTGTGTACATTTTAATTTCCAAACTGCTATTGAGTCCATGCACAGTTCCCCAGAAGTGGCAGTGCTGCTCAGAGGCATGCTCCCCTAAGCAGCACTTTGCTTTCTTTGTAGGCTCAGAGAACTTTTTGATGCCAAGCCAATCCCATGGCCTGATGTCTGTGTATGACTAATACTGCAACAATGAGCTATTAACTTCTCTTTCCATGTATTGTAGAACAAGAAGTGTTCATTTGTGGTTAGTGCGTGGCACCTCAGCATTTGTGGGATGAGATTGCAGTGACTGGGCACTCACAGCTCCTCCTCACTCGGTTCCTGATGCTCAGCACCTTTGAGCATCAGGACATTTCATTGTGGGAAAAGACTTCTCAAAGGGATGGTTCTGCCTGTTCTCCATGACATAGTTATGTCCTCTTTCTCCAGGTATTCCCTAGCCTAAAAAATGTCCTTCTGCAGTCCCTGTGCTTCTTTGGGAGGGCAGGGACCAGGATGTCCCACACAGCTTCCCCCAGCCTGTCTTTGCTCTCCTCCTGCATCCGTGAAGTTTTCAGCTCAGCATCAGGTCCTGGAAAAGCCTTGAGTGTCCCATCCTGTCACAAACCCCACAGCTCTTAAGGAGCATTGGTGACATTTACCCCGCGTCTCTAAATTATTCTTGGTAGAGTGGTGCTTGGGCCAGTGACAGTGATGCTGCAAAAGGTCACTTGATGGACCTCAATGCCCTGTTCTATTTACTTAGTTTATTTGGCTTGCAATGGAGACAGGACACGCTTAATATGTTAGCCACGTCACAGGCAGCCAAGCTCCAGTGCCCAGCACCTCCTTGGATTAGAGCATTTCTAGGAGATGTCAGAAGAAATGGAAGGAGTTCAGCATATTTTTTGGTATGTCAGAATTTCAAAGGATTTCTGAAATTTAATGAACTCATTTAATAGGCATAATTGTCTTGAGTACATGTGAGAAAACTTCTGAAATAGCAGAATTAGGCATGCTCCATTTTGTAGCCTTTCAATGACCTCCAGCAAACGTGTGACCCAGATATGAGAGCCTCCTGTCCACTTGCATAAACATGATGTTTTAAAAAGGCGGGGGGGGGGGCGAATAAAAGAATTGAGCTCTTAATGGCACATGGACAGAGACATCCTGCAATTGCAGAACAGATCCAGCAGCAGATAGAGAATTGCCTCCAGATTCTGCACGCCAAAACTCCGCTGCCCTCCATGAGACTGAGCTTGGATGGCCGGGGACCTTCATTCCCAACCACGCTGGATTTCCCTGCACCTCAAGTGCTAGCAAGGGGCACCAAGCTGCTTTGGGCCCAGGAAAAGCTCTGCTTTAATGCTTGAGTGGTGTGCAAGCTGCTGTTACACCATTTATTCAGGGTGCCCTGGAACATACGGCACCTTTTTGCTCCCTGGCCTCGATGGAGGACATGTAGTGGCCATGCCAGGCAGTGAGGAGGTGGCAGCCGCTCACTCCAGCCTTCCTGCCATTCTCATACCCGTTATGGAGCCAGCAAAAGCTTTGATTTTAAAAATCACAATAATTAACATGCATTTTTAATACATCATTAACTTCCCATCACATGTCTTGATCCAGAGGAGCTCTGTGACTGGGTTCTGACCATGGGCTTCTCAAGGGGTGAGTGGCTGTTCATTAGTTTAGGCCCACCACTGCCATAGCAACCATCCCTGATTGACAGGACTCTGAATTAATATGCACACTTAGGAGAAACGGAAGGGGTCCCCTTCTCATCCCCTGCTCATCACAGGCTGTGGCTCCAGCATCCCACCTACCCAATCCCCACTCCCTTCATTGCTACGAGTAAGGCTTAATTAAAAGCAGGAACTAGCAAAGTGTGGCTGGGTTTTGAAATTAAATGCTGTTAGTTATTAACTGCTACAAATTAGGTAGATGTTGTTTCAAGGAGAGCAATTTCCACAGCCGGCGCTGGTGGAGCAAGTTGGCGTGGGGCATGGCACAACTTTCCAAAGCAGAGGTTGCCAGCTTTCTCAGAAAAGTGCTTTTTTGGCCACTTCTTGGGTTTTACGCATGATCGACATTCAGCATTGTTCATGCTTGCTTGCAGCAATGATACTTCCCTGTCTATGAAAACTCATTTTTCATTTTAACAATAATTCCCAGGCAGGAAAAAACATGTCCTGGTTTCTCCACTGAGCCAAGCGCTGAAACAGAATATTGGGCCAAATGATGCTCTGATTTTGCAACTTTAAAATCTGCCTTTGCAAGTTAGTGCTGAATTTAGTTTGTTCCCCTCAGGCATTTTCCATGCAATAAAAACTGTATTTCTTTTTTCTTTTATTTTCCTCCTCCCCCCCCCCCCCCCCCCCCCCCCCCCCCCCCCCCCCCCCCCTTTCTGCTGCCATTTGGGAAAAAGGAAACCTCAAACAAGAGAATGAAGTCAATTGTTAGATTACAATTATCTGAACTCTTGGTATTAGTGGAAAACCATAAGTAATGCTCACTCCAGGTATCTTGCCTGGAAATCTGAATTATCAGTGTGACTAAGTTGTGCTGATACAGAATGAGGCATTTTGAGTGGTGGCAGCCAGTCATTTAAAAAAAACATGAAAAAACTTAGAGAAAAGCCAAACTTTGAGACTTCAACACTTCTGTTCAGCAGTTTAAAGGGAGAAAGCAGTGAGCTGGTTTGAAGATTTTTCCTTCCCCACTACTTTTGCTGCTTCCACAACCCTGCAGGGGAGAAGCAAACAGTCTTTGAGCTGTAATAGGTGTCAAACCAAGCAAATTCAACAAAAGTTTTAGTGAGTGAGAACGCAGAGCAGCGTTCACAACATTTTATTTGGCAGTCCCTTTATAGGTACTCAGATGTGGAGACTGGGAGTGTGATACGCAGAGACAGATTGCTCTGGGATGGAGAATGGGGAATTTGAGGTACCATGCATAGCACAACTTTTATTGGGCTAAGAAATGCAGAGTGCAAACCATGGTCTTTGTCACAAAGAAAAGAGAAAAGGCTCTTCAGACCAAAGTTTTTATGTTAATCTTGTAAAAACTATTACAGAAATTATCACTGGTAACTTTTTAAAAGCCAGTAAGGCTGAAGGCCACAACCTATCCATACCCTCAGAGGAGATAAATAATTTTTTTTCAGGAGTTAACTGATAAATGGCATATAGGGGTGTGTGTATATGTATGTTTGAGTCTGTGTATGTTTTCCTGTGAGTGTGAGAAATAAAGTAGCTAGTGAGGGAATGTAAAAGCTCATTATTGTTTGTCATCAAGTGTGGCAAAGGGACAGAAATTAAAGAGACTAGTAGGGGAAGCAAGCAGCTGGAGCTGTACTGACACCAATAACTTTTCACAAGGGTGAGGCAAAGCATCAGGATGAGAGACCTTCGCTCCTGCCCTTCTGAACTTGCTTCTATAGATCACAATGAAATAGAGAAGTGAGAGAAAGGCTCCTGTCCCCAGTGGGGAGAGAGGAAACCAGCGGCTCATGCAAATATTTCAGATGAGAAGCTAACACACGCCCTGCTCACATCTGCAGGGCCGGCCACGTTGAAAGGCACCAGGGAAACAGGTCTGAAGTAACAAATGCAGGAAGGAGAAGTGTGCCTTTCTTCATGTCCACTCGTGTGAAGTGTGAAAGATCACTTTAGCCATGGTGGGGCTCTGTGAGGTGCAGGGGGATGAGCTCTGTGGCACATCCCAGCTAGTCTGAGGTTGTGCTCTTGCCCTGGGCACGTGGCTGGTGGCTCTGCCTGCAAGAACCAAAGATGTCACATCCCTGCTGCCACTAGCAGTTCACAGGTTGGCCTATGGGACCTATGCAAGGAGATGTTTGTGCTTGGAGTGTTTTGTCCCTGAGAACTGGCCCTGAATGTCCCCTCCCTGCTGGGGATGAGCAGGGACATGACAGCAGACTTGCTGCTGAAGCTGCTGGCCGTACCTTTGAGGTGGCCATGGGGCTTTCCACCCTGGCAGGTGTCAGATGTGGAGTGGCCAACACGCCCCAATGGCTCCTCAGGGTTTTCTGGTGTCTGTCTGCTACTCAAATGGCCGTGGCTGAGGCTCTGGAGGCTCTGTGCCTCAGTGCTGTGTGGCACTGTGTGCCCCAGGGTTTGCTTCTAAAAGCAAATTGAGAAGTGAGAAGCAGCTGCCTCCCTCACAGACTCCTCATGAACCCATGGCCCCCAGCTTGGCCTCCTGGGCAAAGAGTCGTGTGCAAGACCCAAATTCCCCACTGTGGCAGCACAGGTAGCAAGGAATACTCAAAATTGAACACTGCCCAAGTGTTTTCTGCTCTTTTGGATTAAAATAAGCCCCCTCCAAAATCAGATTTCTGCTGAGGCAAAGGAGTGAAGGGATGCTGCTTCTCTTCTGCCACCTCTTTCTGCTTCATTTCTTCCCCACTTCCTCAAAGTCCTGGCCAAGACATGAGTCCCACCCTGGCAGGAACTGTGGACACCCCATTGAAGGAAAACATCTGCTGTCTCACAGAGCTTCAGATTTAGACAGAAAATGTTGTGAGGAGAAGAAAGCAAATAGAGTGACTCAGGGTTGCTGGGCTGGCTGGAGGCAGATTTAGGACTGGACTCTTCTGCTGTTCTGGTGGCCTCAGGACGAAGCCAAGTTTTGTCTGGGTGTGCTGAGTGTGTGACAGCCCAGCCTGACTGAACTTCACGATGGCATTAAAACGCAACACCAAAAAATTGGGGTTTTATGTCTCTATGCATGGTGAGTGTCATCATCAACATTACAATGAATTACCATTGATTAGGAAGTTCAGCTGCATTGCACTGACATGGACTGAAAAGCTGGAGACACCTGTATTTACAGAAAACATCTGTATTTTCAGACAGCACCACTGCTGCTCAGCAGAGCGCTGGAGGAGAGATTTTACATGAGTGGATGTGTTATTTAAAAATGCAAAGACCTCTTGTTTTACGTGAAGAGGCACATTTTCAAGCAGGGAAATGGGTACATAATATCCTCTGAAAGCCCCTGGAAGTGTCATTAGTATCTCTGCAAACGTTGCCCTGTCTGCACTCCTCTCACAGTGCTTTGGTGACAATTTGTGAGCGACACTTCAAGGCTGATTTTAGTAAGCCTGGCTCTGCCTGTGCTTTCCAGACCTTATTACCTACTCCTCAGTTGTCCAGAATTTGCTGTTATTTCAAAAAACTCTATGTCCCAAGAAGAAGTTCTGTGGGTTAGCTCAGAGTTTGATCATCTGCATCTGTTTTAAAGTGTCTCAAATAGTATTTAGAAAGTCTGGGGACTTGTAAGGGATGGTTGCCCTTTCTGCAATTCAAATTTCCAAATACTGACATTAGGGTTTATTCTTGACTGTGAGTAGTTCAAAGGGAGCTTTGGTCCAAGCCTCCCTGATGGTAAATATTGCATAGCCATGGCTGCCTTTACCCTTAACAGTGTAGAACATTTTCTTCATTATTTTGTTTTATATTCAGCATTCTTTCTTTTTCTACCAACATTTGAACAATTTGAGTCCCAAGCCTCACCCTGTCTGTATTTTAACATTACTAGGTTGCATAACCTTTCTCAGGTAAAAAACAGTGAGCATGTTACTCCTATTTATTAAAGAAAACATTCCATGGTCCTAATGGCTGGCCAGATTTATGGAGAAATTCCCTGCTCACACAACTCTTGAACTGCTAGTGTAAGTATTTTGGTGATACCTCATCAAACAGGTCAGTGTTCACCCAAACCTCTGCTGCTGCTGGGGACCACAGACTGCAAAGTAAAATACTAAATTCAAATGCTGAGAGCTAGAGATGTCCTTTTAGGGAGAAATATTCCAACAAGGTGCACAAACACCAGGAAAAGTGGAATGGGGCAGGAGTCAGGGAGCAGCAGCCTGTCCCTTGCAAGAGAAAGAAGCAAATAACGAGTTGGTTATAGGAGAGATAAAAGAAAAGCTGACCTCTGTGATAAGCATGGAGGTGGTGGAATGATGAAGCAAGGAGGCAATTATCCCAACTCTCCAGGATGAAGTGGGTGCAAGAGCTAACAGAGCTGAGCAGTGAGTTTCAGCAGAAAAAAAAAAAAAAAAAAAAAAAAAAAAAAAAAAAAAAAAAAAAGGATGGTGCACAGCTGCAGGGTTACTGCTTGAGACTGAATCAGAAAGAAGAAAAATGGATATTGCCTGCAGAGGGACTCAACACTTTATTGGGCTTCCAGGAGAAGTCGGCTCCAGTGAACGCAGGAATTTCTGTGGAGATGATTTTCCGGCTACTTTAGATTCACTGCAAACGGGTTTCAAGTGATAAAATTCTTTGGGGGATATGGGTTATAATGAATGATATGTTTTAGAAGAGGAAACAAATAGTGGGATGTTGCACTGTTTTAGCAGGGAGAAAGCCATTGTCTCCAGATTTGTATTAATGATATGGAGTAGAAGGAGAATGGTGAGATGACAGCGTTTGTAAATGAGGGAAGTGATCCAAGATCAGCAGCAGTCCCAGGAGGAAGGGTGAGAGCAGTTAGAAAATACTAAATTCCAGCTCCAATTCTCATATATCCCCCAGGATATTTTATAACTTTATTTGTTCCTGGAGAGTTTTCTGGGCGCTCCAACTCAAGGCAGTGCATGAAGCCTGCACACCTCTGTGATTTGGCCAGCAGTTAAATCCACCTTCAGCTCTTAGTATGGATGGGCCTGGAGTTGGGAGAGACCACAGAAGTCCTGTAAGCAGCAGCCAGCTTGCTCCAAGGCCACTGCCATGAGCACAGCCTTTGCCATGCAAACAAATGTGTGTATTACTCACAGCTTGTAACAACAAAGTAAAGAACAGTATTTGAGCTGTGTTTTCTAAACAATCCCATGAACTATACTTCTAAAGGAAAAACTTCCTGTCAGGTTTTAAATTCAAAGTTTCTTTCTCTTTATGAGACATCAGGAAAACAAAAAATTACCTGCCTTGGAGATCTTAAATCTGTAGACAGAAAGATGCAAACTAGGAAATCCCAAAACACACAAAAATTATCTTGCTCAACTAACATTATATTACTCGCCTGATAATAATTTTAAACAGATACGCCATTTGATGATGTACAGATTCATGTCTCTTCTCCACTTAGTTCAGCTAAAATTTGTAGAGTATTTCCCTTCATTTGTGGAGTAATTGACTTGTTCTTATGACATCCCTGGACTTACAATCCAAAGCTGAGTGTGATCTTTCCCTCAAAGCTGGATGTCTCTGTGATACAAGCACTGGGGTTTCATCGCATCTTGCTGGGTTCAGACAAAAATTGCAGTTGAGATGCAAACACCTGGGCTGTGCAGAAAAGCCAGGGGAGCAGAGGGGTGGCTTGCACCCTTTACATTCACTGAAATAGCAAACCCAGAGGCTCTCTCCTTTACACAATGTCTGTAGTGCTGCCAAATCCAGAAGCTTTGGAGGTGCAAACACTTCAAAGAACTGCATGTCAGGGGACAGCACGGAGAGGCTTTCCATTTCCAGCCCTGTGCAGGCTCTCTGCAGCAACCTGTTCTGCCATGGCTGTGGGTCAGGCTCCCCACACTTCCTTTGCTTCCAGATTGCCTCATCTCCTCCGCTAAAGGATAGTTTCTGCTGCTGAAACATTCTTTGGGCAGGTTTGCTGGTTGTCCTTCAAGGCTGTTTGATGCCTTGGCACATCATCTTTGCCACAGCTGGGCTTTGTCACTGGGCTCCTCCTCAAGCAGAGCCCTTGTGTATCCTTCATGAAGCCCTGGCACCTTGATGCCTTCCTCTGATCAGGGTGAGGTGACACCTGGGCTCCCAAATCTCCCTCCTCTTATCAGCCTTTCCCTGTCCTCGCATGGAGCAGGGCTCTCCTGTGCCATAGAGTGAACAGCCTGTCTCCTGTCTGAAGGCTCAGGTAGCTCATGCTCACTTCTCATGCTTTCCATGTGGCACAGAATACCTGTCTGCATACAGAGTCACCTCCTGCCTGCAGCCAGAGCCCTCCTTTCAAGTGTTATTCTTGGCATCGTCTCACTCAGCTCAGCCTCCTTTCCCCAGTGATCATGTACTGGTTCCTCATCTTTATTAGAATGGGCACCTTTGTACCTAAAACCTGCTTTGGTTTTTGCTGCTTTGTGTTTGTGTTGGGCATTTTTTGGTGGGGCTCTTATTTTCCCTGTGGCCCATACTTTCACGCTGCCAGTTGGGTTTGTGTCTCCTCACTGCCTGAGCTACCTGAGGAGCTGGTCCCTTTTCATGGTGTTCCCTACAGATCTTAAATATAAGTATTTCCAGTGCTGAACAAGTGCTATCTTAAATCATTCAATCACTCTCTGTAGGCTGCAGCTCACTCAGCAGCAAAGTTTTGTCCTCAACAGGGAACACGGGATTATTCCATCATATTCACTATGTTCTCTACTGTTGCCATTTTCCATCCTTCTTGGCTGAGTACTTTTTCCCCAGCAGGGCAACTGGTAAGCAACCAGTATCTCACTGTGATTATTTGACTCTGCTGATTTAGTCTTTGCCTGCAATCAGGTGCAAATCCAATCTCTAGCAGAGGGTCAAGAGGTTTTTCAAATGGGTGACACACCATAGGTGACTGGGGCTAGGCTCCCGTGGACATCTTGTCGTGTTCAGCAGATTTGCACCAGGGAAAGGTGTAAAAACTGACCCAGCCATGAGCAAATGAGAGTGAAGCAGCTGTTTAAAATTCCTGATGGTGAATTCAGATCAAACCATTTCAATATTGACTGAAATGCTTAATTTTGTTGGCACTGGCTGCTGTGAACACACTTCCCTCTCAGTGACAGCAGTGGGATTACCCACTCAGAGGTCACCAGGTAGGCTCTCCATCCTTGGCTCCCCTCTGAGGACCGGGCTGGGAGAAGGGATGATCTTAGCACAGCCCATCACACCTCTGCGCTTGAACATTGGGGTAAAATGAACTAGATGCAATTGGCTGGTGATCTGGTTTTCAGCCCAGCACATCTGACCAGGGGATGTTAGCCTGAGTGGCCAGCAGCCAGTGAGCTGCCAGCAAAGGGTTTGTGTGAAGACACACGTAACATCTTTTGGCTGACAAACCACATTACGTGTCTGTCCCCGTGCCCAGAAGTAGGCAGAGCAGTTCTCTGCTTGAATTCCCTGGGTTATATGTATAAATATATCTGTATATACATAGCCAAAAATGTGAATTTCTTGTGGTGGTGATTTCTCCAAGCTCCTGCCCAAGACAAAGCCAATGCCCCCAGGATCTGTCTGGAGAAGGAGAAGGCGCTCCATCTCAAATACTGCTGCTCAGTCGACTTGCTGACACCAGAGTCCCTAAAAATTGGCTTAACAGTGGGCTCTGTCTCAGCCAAAAGCGGCAGATCAGCAGCTGCTGGAAGCAGACACTCCTTCACAAGTTCTGGTCCTCTCTGGTGTCGCCCAAGCTGCTTCCCTGACTCTCAGCAACAGCTTTTTGTTAATTAGGTCACGCGTGGCCCCGCGTGCGAAGTGACACACGATGCAGCAGGAGCAGTTTAGTGCCGGTGTGTCCCTTCACTTTTTGAGCCTGGCATTTTCTCTGCACTCCAGGTTCTGCCGAGGCAGAAGGAGGGACTTGGAGAGGGAAGATTAACCTTTCACTGGCCACAATTCCTTCCCTCTTATCACGGAGGCTTTGGCAACGCGCCCCCCTCCCGCCCAGTCTGTCTGAATTGCTGAAAGCATAATGCTCCCATATGAGAGATAAGTAAGTGAGCTCTCTTTCTTTTCCATAGGGATGAACTATAGTGTATGCAGATTATTAGGAGAAGAAAATAATATCAGAGAAAGGTGGCTTTCTTAAAAGGCATCGGTAGCATTAGTGTCATGTGTGAAGCACCCATTTGTGACAACTGTACAGACCTTTCAATGGAAAATTGTGCTGTGCTACCTTTTAAAGTATGAAATGCTAATTTTGGATTTACAGCTTTTGAACTGGAGGGCTGCATTTTGCATGGGATTTTGTTTAATTTCCCAGAGAAAAAAAGCATTTGAAACACAACTGCCTACAGCCAACTGTCAACAAAAATCAACTGTAATAACACGCGGCCTGTCACTGATTTATGTGGTGATGTAGTAATCTTCTCAATTTAGCTGGATATTTCTTCTTCATACCAAATAGCTGAAAGTCTTGCTAGACATTTATGAATATCGGGAGGTGCTATTAGGATGATAATGGGGCAAGATTAAAGAGGTGCTCACTAGTTCAAAGTGCCAGTTAAAGAGACAGGGAATCGAGAGGTGTAGATATATATGGCCCATTGGTATAAGTGAACTTTACATTTTCAGAGTTGCTTAAGATTTGGGAGACGGCATATTGAGATCCATCTGCCAGGAGAGCATCTTTAAAGGGAGACTGGGGGAAGCAGCTAAATGCTTTTTCTTTTTTTTTTCCCCCCCCTCCTAGAAGATGTGCTTTTGTTTAGCAGGGGGTGTGGATTGAAAATCTTAGGTATGGAAGCTGGAGCCAACGAGTATGGATGATGTTTCAGCCAGCAGAATGCTGGGAATTTTCCCCCTTTTCTCCAAAGGTCTGAGCCTTAGCCATGGACATTTTGCAGCAGCCAGGTCTGACGAGTAAAATATCACTCTACATGTTACAGCTAAGAAAAGTAATTTGCCTCTCATAAAGAGCTAGAACTAATGCAGACAAAACGATATTGCAAGACTTGAGCTGCAAGTAAAGAGACAAGTTTGTGTTTTACAAAAATGTATAATTTACCAGGCATTTCATTATGCTGTATAAAAAGGCAAAAATGATAATTGAAAATAAATGCGGCTGCCTAGCTACAGTATGTGCTGCCAGTGTTACTGGAAATAGAAGTGCTTTCTTGCTGAAGAGAGTTAAAATTTTCATACAACTTCTGTCTGCAGACTTGTGTAATGTATCTTGTTAAATTTGTTTCAGTTTGGGTATTTGTTACAGAGAAGCAGGCAAAATGTGAGGCTCTGTCTGTGTATTTTTATATCTAGGGGGTTGTACAATTATATTAATTATTAATAGTGTCTTCTGCAGATGCACACATCTGTGAAGTCTGAGGCAGGATTCATGTTGCTGAGTTTATTCCAGAGTGGGAAAAGTACATCAGTTGCCTTCAAGTTTGCCAGAGATATTCCACAGCATGTTCCAAGGAACACGGTTACAAACATAGACAAACCAAAGTAGCGTTATTGGGTTATTTTGCCCTAAAACAAAGGGAAGTCTGAATTGCCATTTTGCTTCAGTACTTGGGGCTACTTGGGGATGCTGAGAATTACTGGAGAGGGAGAACACAGGTCTAGGAATTGTCACTGCTCCTACCCTGAAGATTTCTTTTTGTGGCAAGAGGAAGTTGCCACAAACGTGGTGTCCCCCTGTGTCCAAATGTATGACTCTCCCTGCAGCAGCCCCGGTGCTCTGCACACCCAGTGTGGGAAAATCTTCCCCAAAGGAGCTTTAGCGGAAAAAACCCTCCTCTGGATTGGGATCTTTTCCTCCAAGCTCTTCAAATTCTCAACAGAGAGAGCTGTAAAAGGCTCTAGGCTCAACTCTTCCCAGGGTCTGCTCATGCCCCACAGTAACAAAATGCTGTGCAGTTTACCCAAGTTACAAGTGAAACTATTGAGTTTCCATTAGCTGTGGAATTAAGCTTAAAAAGAAAAGGTGAGAGGTCTTCCCTTGGCAGAAAGCAGCTGGACAGCCTCAAGATGGCTTTAGAGGCCAGGGATGTAGGGGCAGAGAAACAGCAAACGGGAGGAGTTCCTGGTTGGCATTCCCATTCCACAGATACCTCACCAGGGTGAATGGGATGGCAACAGGGTGGACAGGAGCTCATCAGCAGGAAGGTTATACATTCATGTGTGTGTTTAAATCCACTGTTTAAAATTGTCTTCATTTTCATTCCTTCTTTCCATTTGGGCTCTTTTTTTATCTACACCCTCAGCTGGGCATTGTTCAGAGTCGTGGTTGTGTTTGGATGGGTCAGGCCCGATGAATTCACTTGGCCTTGAAGCAAAAAAAAACTCATCATGAATAATGAAAGAAAGGAAAATAATGCCTGAGACAGAATGACTTTAAAAATGATTTATATATATATTCTTTCCCTCATAATTTGCCTCCAGACTTTTCCCTTTTCAAAACAGCTTGCCATTAGCAGTTGAAATTTCAACAATCAGTACTTTGATGGAACTGGTGCTCTGAAACCAAAGGGAACATTATTATTATTATTGTTATTGTTATTATTATTATTAATCAGGATTCATTTTGGTAAGTTCAAAGCCCTGGGTGAATCTAGAAAGGCCCAAGTTCTGCCCTGGCTCAAACTGGCCACTTGAAACACAGCAACGTTTTCCAGGCAGACACTGAAATTCTTGTGCCCGTGGATGTGTGAACACCAGTGTCATCCAACACCAGCTCCCATCCAATAACTGCTGACAGGAAAGCTGGTCCTGTGCAGAGCAGCACCGAGGGGATTTGCAATTATGAAGAAAAGGGATATATCAGGGATGCAAGTGACTGCCACTAAGTAGCTCAGCAACTCTCAGGGGCCTCCACTCAGGCTCCCAGCGCCTCATCTCAGGCAGGAGATTTTCTTGCTTCAAAGGCTTTTATTAAAAACCAGTTCCGGTAAATGCTGACAATAAGCAAGCAAACCTGTTGAGCCTCAAGTCCACAACTTGCCAGGCAACAGGATGCTTCTCTCTGACATTTAGGAGTGCTAACACCTGGAGAAAATATTGCATGTTTTACCCTTTCTGCTTAAAATAACGCTAAAAAGTGCTGCTCTTGCAATTGCATTTAAGGGCATTTTCAGCAGGCTGTCCCCACCTGTAAGGGCTCCCAGCTGCCCCCCATTAAAGGAAACCTTCTCCATCAGTGCCCTGGCCAGGACTTTGAAATTACCCAAAGCAGCTTTACCCTGAAAGCAGCTCCACACCAGAATTTAGGGTGTGCTAATCAGGGCTCCTGGCTGACTGTGGATGTGGAGCAATTTCAGCCAATGAGCTCCAGGGAGTTAATTAGTGCATTTTCCCAATCACCTGTGGAGCATGGGTTTAGCTTCAGCTTGCTCTGGATGCAGTCAGTTTTAGTGTGTGCTACTCCACATTCCCTGAGAGTTGCTCCTTCGGCTATCCTGAGCTTCTGGTAAGGTTTTTTTGTTATTCCTGGAGTTTTACAGCTTTGTAGCACAACAGTGCTCCAGGTTTCTTTGAGGTGATGAGCAGAGAAGGTTTGATGGCTGTAGGACCTGAAGTTACTCTTTTCTATGAAAGTTGTAAGGTGGAGTAGCTGCTTGGTGTGAAAGGTGATGATTTTGTCTTTCTATGGTGAAATCCTATTTTTTTCTGTCTTTTAATCCCTCTCTCCATTTATATTTACTCCTGGATCCATGGCTCTGCTTTGTTGGCCTTTAGATACCTGTATACGTGTACTGTCTCCCTTGTGAACCTTCCCCTAGCTGGGTCATCTGTGGAGAGCAGCAGGATTTTATGGGACTTGGTACTTCTTAAGTCAGGCTTCTTTGATTTTCTGTCAAAATAGCAGATGACTATGTTGTTGGCGGTGGTCAGATGTGCCAGTTCCATGAGCATTATGGTCTTTGCAGTACGTGAAGTCAGAATTGCTATGGCCTTTAGTCAGGGAATGCTCCTACTGAGTGTGGGGATTTTACCTCTGATTAAAGCAGGGATTGCCCCAAGCTTCCACTTCATCCCTTTCTTGGTCTTGGAGGAGGGTTGGGAGAACAAAAGGTGCATCTCTTTTCTCAGCTACCAGAGTTTGAGAGAGCCTGGGCAGCGTTAATGAGGCACAGCTGGGCCTGCTTTAAACACTTAAGGCTAAAGGGTGAAGCCATGAGGAGCTTCCAGAACCTTCTGGGCTTTTCCAATCAGGCTGTGGATTAATTAATTATCTCTGCCCCTGCTAGAGGTGGAAGGAAGCCTTTTAATGTCTGCCAGGGGACACAGCTCCTTTTGCTGCCCAGGGAAAGCATGGCAGCCTCAGCTTAAATGGATGAAGCTGTGTCATGTGCCCCATTTTAGGGACTTGAATGGCTCAGGGGAGGAGATCCTACATGGCAACCCCCCCTGACTCCAGCAGAGTGTGGCAGGCTGGGTTTTAAGCCATCAGAATGCACTTGTGTGTTACCTGCAGAGATAGCCAAATGTATATGCACATCCCCAGCAGAACACCTGTGCTGCCTCCCTGGCACACATAAGCATTCCCTGCAAGCTACACTACACATTAATAAGGCAATCTATATATTGCATTAGGACAGAACCTATGCAGACAATGCTCCAGGTACTGATTTTTCTTTTTTGTGTGTGTGTAAATCCTGAAATATGGCTGATATGGTCCACTGCAAAATGAACCTATATTGGAAATGGCAAAATTGTAATGTAAAATATACTGGGGTCAGTGGGGTGTGATGTTTTTTGCATACATTTTTCCTCCCTTGACCCATGCCATTCTCCTGCATACTGGGGGAAAAAAGCTTCATCTCACACAGAAATGTGATGTCCTTTACTGCCAGAGGCTGTTGCTGTTTTAAATGAGGAAAAAGCACAATGCATGAAGAAGGAAAATTAAAGCATATTCATTTTGGAAATTAGATACGGTGTCAGGAGACTCTCTGGAAATAGCATGGTTTGAATGGAGCACCAGACTACAAGACAGTTCACTGAACTTTTGACCACTATTTATACTAAGGAAGCCTTTGAAATGGGAAGACAGCAAAGTATTTTATAGCTGTTTAATAGCGGATTGTGGTTTTTACTAGACATTTATCTTCCCTCTGAGTGTATATAAGATAAGTAAACATTATGTAGTGTAATTGTGTTGTGTTGGAAGCGCTTTAATTTAGGGCTGCTTTATGTTCCCTGTTTGTGGCACATCTCATCCCCAGCCACTGAGAGGGTGCAGGTGCCACTCATCCATCCCAGGATCCAGCACCTAGCTGAGCCTGCTCCTGGGATCCAAGTGATGCTTTTTGCTGTTTGTTTTGGGCACAAAACTCAGTCTAAAGCAGAGGTGGTTGTGGCCCTGGACTGTTTGGGAAGCTCAGGTAACTTCTAGCTTCAGGCCTGCCTTAATTTCCCTCTCACTTCTAGGTAGTGAAGCTCATTTTGGCCTCCTCCATGGCTTCAGTCCCTCTTTAGCATTCCAAGTGCAGGGAGCAATGCACCCTTCCAGGGCTGGCAGCTACCTCATTACAATTGTAACCATGCATCACCAGGCAGACATGCATGAATGAAACACTGTTTGTAAAACCAAAAATGTGTCTGGGGTATTTTTAGCTCCTATTAACTCAGGCTGTTGTTCAGGGAAATAATATGGGAAGATTAGAATTTTGGTGTAATCTGAGAAAACGTGGTCTCGGCTGGCACTGGGGCGAGTTGCACTGTGGTTGTGGGTCTTGAGGACCAGTCATTTGGGAGGGAAGTGCTCTGGAGAAGGAGCTGCCACTGCCAAAGCAGCCACCCCCTGGAGCTGTGGACTCAGATGGAGTCATGCTGTACTGGGATTGGTGCATGTAGTGCTGGTTTCCTTTTTTTTTTTTTTTTTCCCCTTTGAGACAATTGTAAAACAGATCTTGCTGCTTAATATTGAGAGGCAAGCCACAAAGCCTTTTTTTCCTTTTTTTTTTTGGGTATGATTTTTAGGGGAAATTTAGGCTCATGGATATCCTTTGTTTTCCTTTCATACAGTTTAGCCTATGTGGGAAGGAAACAAGATATTTTTTTTTTTTAATTTATTTTTTTTTTAAAAATTTTTTTTTTTCTTTCTGCCATGGAAGATGCTTTTCTTCCTTGGACCAGAAGCTCCTCTCCTCTCACTAGCCAGTAACAACCCTTCTGTTCATCCTTATGTCAAAGCCACACTATGGAGCTAATAGAGATCTCTGACAATTAGGGATGAGCTGAGATGATTTGGCAAGCTCAGGGTGCCTGGGACCCCGAGGGTGTTCTGGGATCCTCAGAGCATGCCAGCCACATTTCCCACATCTCTGTTCTCGTAGGGACAGCACTTGGGATACTGAGTCCAGCTGGGCCCTGAGGTTGGAGCAGAGTCTATCAGATTCTCTTCCCTGCTTCCCTTCCTGGCTGCTCTTTGTTGCTTCTTTTTGCCAAGATGGCCCAGGCACTGTCAGGTCTCTTCTCCTGTGGGAGGTGGATGTGACAATATCCCAGGATGACTCTATCTCTTCCTCAGGAGCAGCTTGATGTGTCACAGCTGGAGAGACAGTGTTCCTGGAACACACAACAGACAAAATGCATGGGATAATGTTTTAAAAGGAATGCAAATTCCCTGTCAGTGCACACCTCCTCAGGTGCTGGGTTTGTTGTCTCCTTTTGTAATGGCTATTCATTTCTCTTTATTTTTCTCTAGACTTAAAGTATTTCTACTTTGTGCTTTTTTTTTGCCCAAGACAATATCATGAAATACCTTGAGATCCTATTTATGCCAAAACTTTATAGGACAAGTGGTGATTTGAGATGTTTTCTTTACTCTTTATACAGCGTGGGACTACTCGAACACAACTCGAAACAATACCCCAAGTAACCATTGGTGAAAAAGCAAATATCCCAATCAAATGTCTCAAAATTAGGATTTTCTCATGGGATGGTCTATCACTGGAAAAGGGGGTTGGCTGATGGCTTAGTCATGACCAGCAGCTTCACATCTCTACCATCGTTTCTACCCTGAAAGACTGAATTTACCTTTTCTGCTCATCCTGACTAGGTATTTGTGGGAGTGTGGAGAGGAGCTGCTTCCCCAGCCTCATTAGGGAGTTGTGCTGCAGGAAAATTGCTTAGGGAATTTTTGTACATTATTTGAATCCTGTGAAACTGAAATGAAGAGGTGCATTTTCATTATTTTATTTCACTTAAGGCTCCAGGGTCTCTTTCACCATAGTGTGGAAATTTGTACCTCAGTGTTCCTGCCTGCCAAGTGTGTCTGATATTTGTGGAGGACTTTGGAAGTGTCTTAGCCTTCAGTCCAGTAAAACTTTTAATCTGCAGCATGTGTGTATTAAACAGGAGTGGTGAAGTGCAACAGGTGGCCAAAACCTAGAAATTAGCAAATTTCAATTTGCATTTTGGAGGCGTATTAAATACATCTGTGTAGTCTCCAGAAACAGAGAGGGACTGCGCTGACAGATCTTTATCCTACATGTCTGCATGTGCTTTTCTCAGGAAAAAACACACAAAACCAGACCAGAGCCAAGGCACAGAGGTACTGAAAGATAAAAACGAGTGGTTTGGCCCCATGGTTTGCACTGCAGTCCGTGTGAGCACATTAGACACAAATTCTTTGTGCATGTGAGCAGATAACAGATCCACATTAATTTCAGAGCTGATTGCCATTCTTTATTAATAGAAATGTAATGTGGTGCCAACGCCAAGCCCTGCCAGCCTTTCCTCTTCATCTCCTCTTTCAAACATAGACAGTGTGGAGAGCCTGATTGGAGGATCCCCCCAATCCCTGTTTATTTCACAGCTTGTTAAGCTGAGGGACAGTAGTGGCACCTTACCATGGCTGAGGTGAAGGTGATTTGTCAGCTAATTCTGTAAATATCACCTGGAAATTTTTTTGGAGGCTGAAAATAGTTTCTGTGGAATAATGCTAATTTAATATAGTTCCATAAATTGAATAGAATTGAATAAGTGACAGTAGATTTGTGAATAATTTGCAAATTGAAGCAGTGATAAAATTTGTCAAATAATGTGTTTTCTATTAATAGTTTGCCCTGCTCCATGTAGCTGCCGAGCAGTCTTGGTTCTCTTGAGTTTTTTGAGGAAAAGCTGAAATAAAAATTCCTTTTATTATTTTTCTTATTTTTAAGCACTTTTTTTTTTTTCCTTCCCTATTCCAAGAGCCATTGTTTACTTTTGAAGTAGATGAAAGATGAATTCAGGTTATGTTCTGACATTACAATGAAATTGTCAATAGAAATCAATGCCTTGTCAGACGATGAGTTAGGGGCTATAAGACAGCCTAACAGTGTCCCTATATCTTCAGGCTCCCTCATTGTGCTGTCCACCTCGAGAGCCAAGCAACTGTGCTGTTATGGAAAGGTGTTGTCATTGTTAAGGGGATAGTAATGGAGTTTAATAAACCTGGCAGCCAAGGCATGGAGCCCTAATCCCAGTGCCAATGTTATAAAGCAGCACGTTGTCTGTCGAGCCCGGTGTTCCTATCTGCATTTATTGACCCTGGAGAGGTAATATAAGCACCAGAGATGGAGGCCAAAGAGCTCACCTTCAGCTGCTGCATGTGGCCATCGATGCCTTGAAATAGCACCGTGTCAACTCTGTCCTCCCAAAGACCTCGGCGTGCTGAGCCACGGCTGCTGCTCGGCGCTCACCTGGGAATGGTCCTGGGCCTGTGCAGGGCTGGGGAATGCCAGTGCTGGAAATGTCCCCACTCATGGAGGCTCTGGTGTCACCCAGAGCCTTGCTGGTGGGGTTTGAGATCTGCAAGCTGGGTGCTAAATGGGCTACTGGGTGCTGCTGGGGCGTTCCTGCCTGATGGAGCAAGGATGGAGCCAAGCTCCTGCCTCAGGCCAGCCCTTCATTTCCAGCCTGTTCTTTTGGGGCAGTTGGGAGCTGGCTATGCTCTCCAGGTGTGCCTTTGGACTGGGAGGGCGTGGGCTCATCTGAGAGTTTCCTTCTCTCCCCAAATCTGTCCAGGTTGCAAATTCCAGATCCTTCTGGAACAGAAGCTCCTTCGACTTAAACTTGTTCAGCCCCAGAAAGCAATACCCCTAAACATAAATTATTATTATAATATAAACCCCCCAAAAACACCCAAAGAACCTGATTTAGAACAAGACACAAGGAACAATTTATTCTCTCCATGGATTAGAGGGGTGGTACTTGGAGCAGCTTGTTAAACAGAAGTGCTTGGCCCCTGGCCTTGCACTGCTGTTTAATGATCCACTCTTCATGTGCCACCTCTCTAATCCATGGAGAGATAGGTACAAATTGTATCTATAATGTTATATTATTTAACAGTATAATGTATTATAAATCATAGAATTGCATCCCTGCCTTGTAATTGGTGAGATGTGTTGCATGAGAAATCCCTTAATTCAATATAAAGTGGTTGCTCTTATGCATAACTACCTCTCTGGATCAAACCAATTCAGCCCAGAAGTGGTGATGGGAAAGTTAAAGCTTTTTTAATTTAAAAAAGGCAAAAATATAACTTAGCATGGCTTTTTAGGCCCCTCATTGGGTTTATAGGCTTCTGCCCTAAAAGAGCCGCTCAACAGAGGAGCTTGTCCCTACAGCAGGAACTGGTCTGCAGCGTGTCCTGCCTCTCCCCAGAGGATTCCTCCCTTTGCACCAGGACTGATCCTCACTTCTGGTGCTGGATCTGCCAGAGGGAAGGAAAAAATGTCAGTGAGGGGCCGTTGAGCAGCCTGTCCCTGCTGTGCCCCCAGCCCTTTGGCAGTACCTGTCTCAGTGATGTGGGAGCAATCCTGCAGTCAAGTCCAAGCTGAGACCCCTCTTTTATTTCCCCCCCTCCCCTTAAACCCAATGTCTTGTCCTTGAACAGTGACCAGAACAACCACAGCTTCAAGGAAGACTTAAAAGTATCAAAAATATCCTCATTATGTAACAGATCAGTAAAAGAAGTATTTTTTTTCCCTGACCCTGATAGTGATCTGCTCGTGTCCTAAAGCAGTTTGAGTGATGGGCTGTCTGGCTTATTCCATGGAGTTGCAACTAACAGATGTGTCTCTACTCCCCCCCCCCAATAAATAACTAACCTTTCTTTAATAAATAAAAAATAAACCCTGGAGCTGTTCTAGACAAACTATGCTTAATTAAAGCCTGTGACACTAAAACAAGTTACCTCTCTTTTCAATTAGAAAATGCACTTGTGGCATAAAAAAAAAAGATAAATTAGCAGTAAGAGTTTGTCTAAATGCATGATAGGGATGGGCCTTAATGAAGGCAAAGAGAAAAAGCTTTATTTGAGTTTTAGTTAAGCTTGGCTCTGAGATAATCTGTTATGATGAGTCCTACCAGGGCTGATGTTGACATCACTGGACAAGATCCTGTTGGTCTTGTGTGGTTTCCAAAAGAATGGCGACCAGCAGTCAGGCAGGGACCCAAACTCTTCAGGCCTCTTGGAGGCAAGAAGTCAGGAAACCTTATGTGAGTAGTAACTTTTATTTTTCCTCTCTGTTGAGTTTGGGCCAATCCATAAATATTTAGGAGATCTTATCTTCCTTTTCATGTGGTACTTCACCTGTGAGAAGAAATCTGGCAGGCTTAAAACAAAGAGAATGGATTTTTTAAACGTCTAAATTTTTAGACCTGACTTGAGCCAGTGCAAATTTGCATTGGGGCTGGGGGGCAGGAGTCAGTCTCATTTGAGGAGGAAGCTATGTGGGGTTTATTTCTGAATAAAGCTCAGATCTGCTATCTCCATCTCCTCCAGCACTCTCAGGATAGCCTGAATTACTGGCTCAGAAAAGTTCCTTCATGTCCTGTGCTGCCTTATTTCAGAAAGCAAATATTGCTCCTGTCCTCAAAGGGGGTTGTTCCTCCCTGGTTTTGTACACACCATATCCAAGGTGACTCCCTTTAGTAGGTTTTTCTGGAAAAGGGAAACAGCTGAACTGTTCACATTCCAAGTTTATTTTGCTTGGCAAATAGGAAGTAGTGAGAACCTGGGAGATGATGCTTGTATTTGCAAACAAGGCAAGTGCTTCATTCTGAATCTGAAACTTGCATAAAGTGCTGGATGTATAGAATCAGTTTCATCCCTGCATGAGGCTGAAAATCTTGGCATGCTGATTCCTTCTGCTTTTGCTTTTGAATTTATTTTTCTGAGGTGCAGAGATGCCACCAAAAGTCAGGGTGAAGTTTTCAAACTTTTTTTATCTGGTGAAGCCATCAGAAAAATGGCAATACTTTTCAAGGCAATTGGACAAGACTGCTTTTCACCCAGATTGTTGTTTTTATGTCTGTGGTACCCAAGTTTCCTTCGTGCTCGAGTTGTTTTGCTTTTGCTGAGTGTGAATAGTGTACAAAAGGAATGTTTTTATGCTTTTATCTCTTCTTTTTAGTCAGCTTTACCTGCTCTTACAAGTGAAAGCCTGGGGATGGGGAACGAGTTAAAAAATAATTCTTCCTGTTTTCCCTCTGAAAGCCCCAAATAATTATGTCAAGTGGGGCAGAGTATTTTTCTCTGACTGGCTGCAGTCGCCCCTGCCCTCCTGAACCCCTGTGAGGCCTGGGGCACAGGATTTTCTTTCCCAAGGTGGGCAGGGATTCCTGTCCTCCCCAGCAGTGCCCCCAAACAGATCAGGATCTGCCTGGCAGAGTGGAGATGGGGAGAGAAGGGTGGGATGAACAGCAAAAAGAGGGGTGGGAAAAGCAAATTGTTTATTCCTTGGCAAGCTTTAATTGGTGCTCATCTCACACATTTGTAAAAGTGACTGCTTAAGAGGTGAAAAAATCTGTTTCTTCAGAAGCATGCACTTACCCTTAAATTAATCCAATGCAGTAGGGCACTTATTTTTTTATCTCTGACTTTCCTATTTATTTAGTTTATATGACAAGAAAGTTGCCTTTTCCCGGATGGAAGGGAGCAGCAGAGTGCTTTGCCTCCCTCCTTTCTGCACGCTGTAGGATTATTGGGAGTAAGGTGTGAACACCCATTCGTTTTGTAGAGTGTTTTTATGTGCCTGCGTGCATAAAAATAGGATGTAATGATGCTGAGGATTAAAGGTATGGTCAGAAACTGTTTTTAATATGATGTGGAATACTTGCACTGAGATCAGCTCTTTCTGACCCTCCAGGATCTCCATACTCAACATACAATAGCAACAAATCCTGGAGCAGATTAAGCAATTTCCCTGTAGTAATGTGTCTAGTGGAGTTTCAAATAACCCAGAGTAGCCTGAAACATTTGGATATTCCAGTCTGTATCCATCTGTATGTAGAAAGTTGATGGCAGGGCAGCATCCTGAACTTGGACTCCTTGTAAAAGTTTAAATTGCTGCCCTGCTGGGCTGAGTGAATGCTAATTACAGTAATTTCATGATTATAAGCCGCACCTTTTTCACTGAAGAATCCAGCTCACCGCAGTACTGCGGCTAATCATCAGGTGCGGCTTATTTATGGACAAATCTTAG
>VRYO01001589.1:4588651-4618528 GCA_009812075.1 Sialia sialis
AAAAAAAAAAAATAAAATCCCTGAAGACACAGGGTTTGCATGCCAAATATATTGCACTCAACAAAACACAGGGAGCAGTGGGCCTGTTTGCAGACAGCCAATGCCATTGTGAATTTGCTGGGTTTAGTAGCCTGTAAGAATAATTTCAGGTTTTCACTGCTTGTGTGAAAATCCTCAAGGCTGAGCATTGCCTGCCTGGGTGCTGCCTTGATATCAAGTTGGGATGCACAAAATCTGTGCAGATTTCTCTGAGGACCTTGGAGAGTGTCCCTAAAACAAAGATGGTCTTGACACTTTTTTGTGTTGTTTTTTTTTTTTTTAAATGTCTAAATCAAGCAGGGTTTCTTGCAAGCAATTAGGAGCCTTTTCTGGGCTCATCCCAGGGCAGGCATTAGAGGTACGGTTGAAAAAAGGCCAGAGCTGTAATCCATGGAAGCAGAGTCAAGCAGGCTCTGTTCCAGGAGATAATCAAAATCTTTGATGTTGCATTGCCTGAGTCTAATAATTGTTCACAATTCTGTAATAACAATATTAATTACTGGGGAAGCCGAAGTTCACTGATGATTCTTTTGGTTCCTTTCAGCAATCATTGAGCACAATTAGAAGATCAGACTGATGAGCTCATGGTTGTCTGCAAGGGCCACTCCTTCTGTCACTGCTGCAGAGCAAGGAGCTGTGGGCAAGAGTGGCTGTTTGGGGGGTTCAGGCTACAGACATCAGGGCATATCCTGAAGGGAAAGAAAAAATGTCCCAAAAAGAGAAACTGAAAGATTATGGAGCTGATGAGTAGGGATGGACAAATCACACTGGGAAGTGAGAATCTAACTAAAGGTTAGACCCTCAGATCTGGAATGGGCAGAGCAAACTGTGAGCAAGCTCACACAAAAAGCTGCTTGTTGGCTACTTGGGCTTTGCACTGGACCAAAACCCAATGCCCCAAAAGTTTCCTAAGATGTGATGGTGAGCACAGGGCTTTTGTCCCATTTATTCTCTCCTGGTTTAGAAAGTGATGTCATGTTGTGGGATTTTTTTCCCCTCATATGCAAAGAGAACACTAATTTATTTTCAGCCAAGGATAAGCTTGTCTTGCACAATGATGACAGCTGGGCTTTATCTGTCACCCAAGAGCACTGGGGATATCAAGATTTGGAGAGGAACTGTGGGTTTCAGGCCATGAAAAATAATTTTAATACAAGCTGGTCTCCCAGACCCTGGGCTGTGGGATGTGCATGGCTCGCACTAATCTGAAGTGTTGCATCCAAGTCCTACTCCCTTGCAGGGACAGCCCTGGAAATGTGTGCTGCTATGGGGAGTTAAGGCAAATGTAGGGCACCAACACTGGGGTGTCCTGGCCTGGAGGGTGTGTACACACTGGGTAAAACTGTGGCTCCCTCAAAAACCCTTGGAAACCCCCTTGCCCTGATTTTTGGAGCAGCTGAGTCTTTATGGTGCCCTTTGTGCCTCCCATGATTGTGGGAGGGGATGGGTAAATGTGCTGTTAGCACTGCACACAGGGCTAAGGGAGTATTTTGGAAATAGGTTAAATGAAAGGCATTCCTAACATGCTACCCACCAAATGTCCCAGTGAAAAGGAATGTCTTTTATGGAGGGAAACTGTCTGCAAATAATTAATTGAAGAAAACGGAGTGGCGGGGGGGAAGGGGCAGAATTCAAGATTTCAGAATATTTCAGACTTGGAAAACGTGCCACCAAATCAACAAACAGAGTATTCATTAGGAGAAATTTGCTTAATTTCAGACCAGGGATGTGGAAGTGCCGTGAGAGTTGTTCTGAGGGAATTTTTAGCCCAATCAGAAACGAGAGAAGACCACAATTATTATGGGAGTGTGTTCTTCTGAGAATGCCAACCCAGTTTTGCAAACCCAAGAGGTCTGAACATTCTCAAATCAGGTCTGACTGTACAACTCTTCCTCTCACTGCTGTCTGTGCCAAGCGAGACGTGAGACTGCTCATTTCTGTTTTCAAAACCAGTGTCATGTTTAACCTCTGAGACTCTCCTGAGCTCAAAGTGGAGAAGTTTATTTATCAGGGCTACCTGTTCAGATCTCCTGCAAGTTGGCTGGGTTTGCTGAGCACGGGGCAGGGCTGTGTGGTTTGGGAGTGCTGTGTGCCGAGAGGACTCGGTGCTGCCTGGGCTGTGATTTAGCTGGTTACAGATGTGCAAAGTGTACATCTGGGTGTTATGTTAAAAACCCTGATGAAAATCACCAGGCCACAGGCTGCAGCTCCTCCCTGGAGGTGCCTGTGAAAGGTCAACCCGTAGCTTTTCCCAGAGGTGAGCGGTCCTGAATCCTCAGCTGGAAATGGCTTTTCTGGATGCCTTGTCCTCCAGAAGCCACTGCAGGAGGATGTGCAGCCCTGAGTGCTTTCACCAGGACTGATTGAGTGGGGTACAGCCAATGGCGTGGAGGTACTGGAATTAACAACTCAGTGTTTCAGATTACTCCCTGGATTTATTTCCTTCTGGGAAAAGAAGTTATTTCTAGACCCTCTGCCAACACTCAATTTCTAGTAAATGAGAATATACTAGTTCTGGGACTTAGGGTGCTTTATGAAAGGAGAATGGGGGGGAAAAATGAAGAAGCGAAAGTGATTTTGATCTGAGACAGAAATTCAGACAAAGGATTACCTGTGTTGTTTGAACAGACAGTGCATAAACATTACCTTATATTAGAAGGAACAGAGACTCGCAACATCCAGGAAACTACTTTATTCACAAAATAAAAACTAGGCCCATTTCTGCTTATTCAAATACCACCCACAACTTTCGGGGAAAGATCATATGCAGAGCATATTTGGAAACATTATTAGGAATGCATAAAGTACAGTATTAGTCAATTTTATATGCTCAGTTGCATGAAATCTGTGTGTTTAAAAAATATAATAATTTGCATTTCATGGCTTTTGATAACCTCAGGAGTGCACTTGAAATTCAGCACATGCCCACAGCACCTCCCAGCTCACCCCATTTTTAACTGAAGACCAATGGTTTCTATTAAGGGATCAGGCAGGGACTCTGACAAGCCAGTCAATAACTATGTGAGGTTACTTCATTAATGCTATAATGGCTGATAGAGTGAGAGGCAAAAAACAGGTTCCTGACAGCAGCAAATGAAAATGATAGAGATTCCTGAAGCAACGCGCCTTTCCTTTGTCATTGTCTTTTGCTTGGCTTATTCAAAATGTGGCATTTATGTATTCAGCCTTGATGAATGTTGCAGGCTTTAAGTACTTTTTCCATCTCTAATGCAGTGCCGATTGCACATTGTTCTTTCTTTCTCTCCCTCTGATTTTTTTTTTTTTTCCCCCCCATTTTTTTTTCCCCCTCCTATAACCTCTGCTGTCAAGGCATTGCTGGCTGAAGGGTTGCAAGCTCTGGCTAAATGGCTTTTTTGCTGTAAACGGTGAGGGTGATGGGACGATGGATCATGAGCGCAGCCGGGGTCACGCAGCGAGTGGGTGGCAGTGGTTGCAGCTGCAGGAGCCCCAGCCCTGCAGGGAGCAGGGCTGCAGCCATGGCAAGGCAGCACCCCACTCCCCAGGTGGTACTGGGGTGCTTTTGGGGAAGTTCATCACACAAGGGCCTCACAGTTTCCCTTTTGAGGGGTGGTTCGTCCTCAGGACAAACAAAAACTCTGTCTCTGGCATTCCAGCAGAGGGGACACCCAGATTTGGCTGTCCCAGGGTGGTCCCTGCAGGGGTGTCACATTTCTGCCATTCCCCCAGAGCCAGAGTCATGTGTGGAATTTGAACATCAGGATAATGGGCCTGGATAATTTAGCTTCTTTAAAGGTTTGTAAGTATTACATATGAATCTCCAAATTGTGGTTGGAAACATGAGAGAGATTCTTACAGTTTGCTTTCACTTGTATTTCCTTGCATTTAACTATTAACAGTATTGCATACTTGATTTTTTGGTTTTGGTCACAAGTCCTTTTTGGGAATTATTTTTCTTTAGGCCACACAGTCCAGAGGGTCAAGGCAAGGCTGGCCCCTCGGAGAACCTGACACCTTCATGTTTGTGCTGTGGAAAAAGCTTCTCATTTATCATTCACCAGTCTTAAAAGACAGTGCTAAAGGTGAAATAAGTCTCCTCAAACTTGACAAAGTTGCTCTATGATAAGTTACAAAAATAATTATTTTCTAAAATTGTTCCCTTCTCCTTAATATTGCAGATATCTCAGCCACGTGTTGAGTATTTTTGTCCAAAACAGTCTATTCCTTTCATAGTGTTTGTGCACACCTGCTAAATAGCTTCCCATCCTCTGGTTTTCTATTCCAAGGCAATTCTCTACGTGCCTAAACCCCAGTTTGTTTCAAGGCAGCTTCTGAAGATGCTGAGGCTTAATTCAGCGCAGTGTTTAGGCATGTGCTTATCTTTAAATAGTCCCCCAGCAGTCACGTTGCACAGGCAATATTAGACACATGCCTAACTCTCTGCTGACTCGAGCCTAAAAGGCCTAAATATCCAAATAATTAGATTAATTTGTGGCTTGATAGTGGAAGACTTTTGGCCTAGGAAATGAGAATGCAAAAAGTATGTAAAGCAGTTGCAGATGTGCATTTCCCAGCGAACTTGGAAGAGACCGCAAGGCAAAATGTTGATACTGGGCGTGCAAGAATGCCTGAACATTAAAGGGCTTTAGGCTTCTTTAAGAAGCAGCTTGGGTAGGAACCAAAGCTTGGGTTTAAATTGTTTCCGCAGCAGAAGCAGAGAGGCTCAGAGCTTGCATTATTTATTTTTTTAAGGCACTGGTAACTTTGGGGATTTTCCCATGTTTATGGTTTGACAAGAAGGGAGCCGAGTGATCTGTGGTTAATGACATAAGCATTAAAATAGAAGGATGGGGAGATCCGAACTCACAAACCTCTTTGGGGATTTTGGGCCAGCCAAATGACCCCCACAGCAAAGAGGGTGGGCTGCTGCTTTCTCTAGCTGGCTCTCTGAGTTCTGGCAAGTGTTGCTGCTCACCACAGGAAGGGTCTCCACATCAGTGCTCAGTGTTGGCATTGCTGAGGTAACTTTAGATCACCCAGACACAGAGGAAGGGCCCAAGCTGCTCCTTTCCTGTTGCACAGGAAGATCTGTCAGACCTGGGGCGTGGAGAAGGGTGCTGGTGTTTGTAGCAGCACATGTGCCTATCTCTCTGGATGCTGGAACAGGGAGCCTAGTTTGGAAACATAACTTCTTTTTTAAGGTGTGTGGTTTAACAAGTCATGAGACCTCTCCTGAGGTGGAAAAGCCTATATTTATTCATTTATTCTTCTCTGTGAAGAGATTTTCTGTCTTAACTAGCCATGCTAGGAGTAGTTTCCACTTACAAAAACAAAACTCTGGACACTAGCAGCTTCTTCCAAGGAGGAGCAACTCTTTCTTGGGGTTACCTGCAAGATGTTTGAAGTGGCCCCAGTTGCCAGCCAAATACTCCTTCAGTTGCTGAGTGCACTCTGTGTATAAACTGATGTTGTTGTGTGCCCTGTGGGACTTTAGGACACTTGCCAGTGGGATGATCTCACACCGTGTCCATGGTTTGTCTTGGGCTGTGGTTGGTTTCTTACCTCCCTGTTGGTCTTCACATAACTCATTTCTCAGTCTGCCTTCAGTTATTCCAGCTTCTTCGAGGCACTCAGCACCTCTTTCTCCCAGATGGGAAAGGCTGTGATCCCTCCTGGTGCAGCCAGAGGAGGCTTGGCATGTCCCCATAACTGCAAATTCTGCAGCTGTGGCAATTCCTTGCAGACCCAAGGGTCTTCCTGCTGTGAAGCTGAGGTTGGGGAGTGTCCCTGGATGAAAGCTGCCTCCCAGGAACGGATTTGCTTAAAGGGGGGTTGTGAGCAAAGCTTACCCTGTGTTAGGGTAAACCCTCTTGGAGAGGCAGTTCTGGGAGTTGCAATTTGCACCTCTCTGCACGGGCAGAGGTGTGAATTGAGCGAGGAAGCTGCCAAGCTTTGCTTCTTCCTTGGGAAACCACTAGGATTGTTTTCCACAAGAGAAAGGGACACTCATTTTGTAATCACCAATTTGCTGTCCTTGCCCAAATAGTTTTTCTGGGCCCTGACAGTCTGGGAAGTGTTTGTGGGTGATCCAGCACCATGCTCCTGCAGGATGGGAGTGCATGCTTGGGCTGTACTGAGGGTGAGGGAGAAGTGATGGACCTGGGTGACAAACCTCCCTTCTGCCTTCACTCCTTAAAATTACTGACAGCCCTTTACTCTTTTGGCTATCTGTATGCAAAATCCTGCTTTTCAAAAAAATTCACAAGTTAACACTAACCCAGGGTGGTTTTATGTGCAGACCAGGGTGGTGGCAGATTCAAGTTTTCTTTCTGTTAAGTTGTGAAATTGCTGAGCAGTAACTGGAAAATGTTTTTTCCAACAGGAAACATTGCACTTATCTTACCTGTTCATTCACAGAATGCTCTGAGCACAAAGGAGAGCATTTAATAAACTTAATGAATCCATCAATTAAAGAAAACTCATGTGCTTTCCATGATCAGATTCCTATTTCAAGGCTAAACTCTATTCAACCCAGCCCAGTATCCCCTAGCAGATACCATTTTAAAGTATAATATCAGTTGTTGCACATAGTATTTTTAAAAGAGTTATTAAATAAGTCATCAATGCCTGTATTACACAAACATAATGATGTAATGAATGCTTTCACAGAAATAAGATTTTTTAAAGGATCTCCTGCCAATTTGTCTGCGTTTATCATTTGCTCTTTAAAAAAAAAGTCAGAGGAATTATTACTAGCAAACAAAAATCTATTTTAGACAAACACAGTATGTCCTCAAAGATCCAGTTTGTCATGCTGATAGTCTCATTGGCTGTGATTTGTATATTAAAAAGATTTTAATTGCCCAGGTAAGTGCCTGCACCTGCTAAGACATTGAATATTAGAGCACTTTATTCTAATCTCTTATAATATAGGGCACACTTCACCCATAAAATTATTCTCTACACAATTATGGCTCGGTTTTGCTGAGGTAGAAAGTGCAACTTAACTGTTTGGTTTTGCTCATTATTATTAAAATCATGCAAATGAGGACCATTAGGTAACAGTTGTGTAGTTAACTACTCAGTGGCCTGGTGCCTGCTTTTCCTCCCCACTACAGACAATTACAGGGCAGTGGGCTCTGGGAATGTGAGGAGCTTATATTGCCACCAGTTCTGTGCAAACTGCTGGGTTTTCTCATGCATCCTATTTCTATTTCACTGGAAAATCTGTGGTTTCAAAATGCTGATATCTGCTGTGAATTGGAAAAACTGGCACAAAGTTTGAAATTGCCTGTAAAAAACACGTTCTGGGACATGCTCTTTTGAATTAGTCAAAATGTTCTGGTTCAATAAATCAAAAGGTTTCATTCCAATTCAGTATTTCTTTTATAATTAGGGATATAATGCAAAGTAACAGTTCAGAACAATTTTTTCTTTGGCAATGAATAATTGACTTGCTGTATTCCAATGAAATTTAATTTTAGGGTTTATTCTCACTAAAACACCATGGTTCAATTTTTGTTCTAGAGGAAGTCCTATCAGGACATGCTGGCTCCTGCATCAAGTTCGTATTGAAAAAAAATTATGTTTCCTGATGGAGAATGTTTTATCCCAGCTGCTTTGACCAGCTCTTGCCTAGGTCCCCAAATCTCTAAAAAAACAAGGTTATTCATTATTGTCCCTATTATACCTTTATTGGAAGAATCCCATGCAGCTGAAAAGGGAAAATCTCATGCTCTGATGTCCAGGACACTCTGTAGCTCTTAATTGCAGCCAGGAACAAAACACAATTGGTCTGTGCCATGGACATTCCTTCAAATTCATCTCTGGATTAACTCCAGGGCCTTCAGCTGAGTTGCTCCAGGAATAAATTTGACTCCCCAGTCTTCATCCAGGTGGGTTTATTTGGGTATCACAAGGTAACTGTGTGGCCATAAATCCATAAGAGGATTTATGGTTCTCACAGGCAGCTCCTGCAGGTCACCCAAATCAGGGTGATTTGTTTTACTTTGTCATATGTGAAGGAGGAAATAAATAGTCATCACTTTATTTAGGTGTCTAACCCAGAAATGTTGGTGCTGGATGCACATACAAAAGTGTTGGGGAGAGGAACCAGAACCTCCTGGGTTCAGGGTGAGTTTCCACCTAAAGCTGGGCTTAGACTAAGGCTCCTTTGCAATGCAAGAGGCTCACACAGCCATAAATGTAGTGGCTGACATTGGAAGTAAATATCTTCAGACAGCTCCTTGCCAAAGTGGTGAAATCCATCCTCAGCAGACGTGGCTGCTTGGCTTCTTTAGGAGCAAAAAAATTCAAGATGTTGCCTGTAAGGAAAGCTGCTGGTGTATGAATAAGGAGAATTATCTGGGATGTTTTAAGTGGAAAGAGTAATAGGATGAAACTGAGCTTAGGAAAACTTCAAGCTGTGGAAAAAATAATACAGGCTAGTGGTCTGTGGACTGGTCTCCTGAGAGATCTAGGAAAGCCATGCCATGCTGGCCAGTGAAAACCACAGTGGGAGTAGACTAAAGAAAAATATTGTAGTTGTCAGCAGGATGGACAAGGTGCCCTGTGGGATTTTCAGAGTGATTCAAGGAGTATTTGTTTCCATGTTTTGTTTTCTAATTGGCCAAAACATATACAGCAGACTCTCACAGGACTGTGCTGAGCCAAAACGCTTGCTGAAGTTGTATGAAGAACTTTTGAGCCTGCCCTGCTGGAAAACATCCATGGGTGAAATTGTGGGAGGTACAAGATGTGAGACATTCCCACCAAAATGCTCATTTCACTGTGCATCCTCCCTACAGGGGACATCTGTGTAATTAGTAATTGCTTCCAGTAAATGGCTCTGATCATGATGAAAATCCAATTTGGAGGAAATTGTTGTAAAAAACACAATTTAAGGCTTGGCCCTCACAATAACAAGTGCCTGGTGGTGGAACACCTCTGCTTCCAACTGAGTGTTGTTGTTTAAAGGGTTGAGTTTGGGGAAGGAAATGCCATCTTGAAAATAAGGCTGATCTTCCACTCCATGACATTTCATGGCTTTTATGCACCATGGACACGTGGTGGTTGGAGGATACAAGCCTTGAAAAAAACTTCTTAAAAGCAGCTCTTGTTCTGCTTTTCTTTTTCAGTAATGTTGTCTCTTGATATGCTGATGTAAAGTTCTTATTGTTAGATGTCCCACAGGGGAGATCCCTCTTCCCTCTCACTGGCTGGACTGTCTGGGTAAGTGAGGATGGAAATCTTTCTCCCATTTACTCCATTCTTTGTGAGACTTTACTGCTTCTTCAGACCAGCACTGTCCCTCCAGTGTCCCTGTGCTGCAGAGGATGGACCTTGGCTGCTGTGCTACTTATCAGTCTCATGTGCCACCAAGGGCACTGTCCTTGTTCTGCTCTTTCCAGGGCCCTTGGTGGTTGCAATCACACACAGGAGCAGCTCAACACTCTTGTAATGCTGGAAAAGAGGAGTTCTGACCACCTTGGTGTTGAGTCTTAGCCCCTCAGGGCTAAAAGTGCCATGTTACTGAGTCTCCCAAAGTGAGGGGAATACACTGAAAGTTCATACTTTTTATTATTTTCAACGAGATCATTATTCTTGTGACCACATCCCTATGTGGTGAATCAAGTCTGCAGGCACAATAACTCCTCACAGGCCATTTCCCCTTGGTTCCTTTTCTAAATCATAAATATTGCAAATTGTGGAGAAATTCTATAAACAAAGAGGTTCCTATCTGAACTCATCAGGACAATGCTATGTTCATAGAAACTGCTAGTTGTGGCAAGGGGGTATAGGACAATTTTTTTATTGCTGGCAAAGGATATGTTATTCAAATGTAAGTAGGGAAAATAAAATGAACTGGATGAAATTGTGATGCCTCGAGCAGTCAGTTTCACTTTAAAATAACAATAATAATTGAAGTGCCATTCTGCTTATCTGCATCACCATCAGTGCTGTACTCCTTTTGCAAATGCCGAAAGTTTCTTATTTTGTGTGAGTGGTGTGTCTGGTGGGTGAGGAGTTATCCCAACCTGATGTGAGCTGCTCGGGAATGGGCAGGAACATCCCACCCTGCTGATGGATGGGCTGCCCTGCACTAGGATCTGGCTCTGTGGGGCTGCTGCTTCCCAGCTTTGCCTGCTGACCTTGGTGCTTTTATCCAGAGTAACCACATGTGCATTTATCACACAACTTTATGAACAGTGAAGGTTTATTACGTTGCACTTAAACCTCGTTTAACCTTTTCTCAGGAAGCAGTGCTCTAAAGTGGCATTGCAGGAGTTTGCAGAATTCCACGGGTGCTTCCCAGGCAGGGTGTGCACAAGCTCCCCCCCAAGAGAAAATGCAGGTCCAAACCCCCCATCTGTTTTCTTCATTGTTCTGCTGTGAGGAAAAATATAACATTGCAGCCTAGGAAAGATTTATAGGCAGACATAACTTTAGATTTATTTTTTTTTTAATTTCTAAATTAATCATTGGCTCAGAAATATACTCATCTCTCTCTTGTATGGTGGCACTTGCAGCCCTGATACCTCTCTGTGCAAGTGGCCTTGGGGCAGTCCTCAGGCCCAAAGACCTCCTATGAGCTGTCACTGCTCCGAAAGCTCCAGTCCTGGAGGGAAAAGGGAGAAATAGAAAGCTGGAGCTGAGCAGTATAGAGAGCTTCCTGGCAGGAGCAGAGCCCCAGGGGAGCTAATGCAAATCCTGTCACTTGGGGTGGTAGAAACTCGAGTGAATGAAGTTCTGGCCTAAAGACAGCAGGGAAGCATCCTGCACAGGTGAGGAAGGGGCTTGGGAGGCTCCCAAGCTGGGTAGTCTTTGTTCCAAGTGTACTTCTGATGATCTGCATCTCTATTCTGGATCAGCCCTTAGCTTGTAAAATGTTTGTGTCATTTGGAAGTGGAAAAACAATGAAAAAAACGTGAGGGATGATCAACAGTGCTTAGTGAATTTATAAAAATCTTAATTCACAAAGAGAATAAAACCCCTTCATTTTTTTCTACAGAGCCAAAAATACTTTATAAAATTAGCTCTGATCACATCACACTTCATGTCACCTCCACCTCTCGTAGGAGTTGTGAACACAAAAGTTCCTGACCACTGTAGATGAAATCTTAAAGCCCCTGCAAGAAGCAGCCAAAACCAAACACATCTTCCAAGAGGGTGGCGAATGTTGCTAGAGGTTGATGGGAATTTTCTGTAGGTCTGGGAATGAGTAGAGGAGTTGTAGGAATGGCTCTATTGAAGGTGCTTGGGCCAGAGAGTGCAGCTTGCAAAGCAACCTGATGCTGAAATCAATAATTTACCTCATGGTATGACTGAGATGGGTTGAGTCTTCCCAAGTCAACTTAGAGGTAAGCAAGAATGTGCCGTAACAGTGTGTTTTTTGAACCACAGGGTAGAGGCTTAATTGATTTGCTCTTTATTCTTTGCAAAAGACAGCTGAATGTCAAAGGTCTTTCTTTTGTGAAGTACTGGAAAACCCGTTGTCAAACAACCTCTACTCATTTAATAATTTATCCCATTTTGTAAAAGAAAGGCAGCTGACACGCACTAAATCTAGTCCATGTTTAAATTACTGCATTGAACAATAATAAGAGGAATGAATAATCTAGTACATCTATTTAAAATTAAACATATATGAAACTGTTTTTCCAAATGATCACCAAGGGCTATAGTTTAAAGGCAGGACAGACGCCACGAACAGAATGAAAATGTAGCAGTCGTTTGCAAGTGGCAGCAGAATTATTTATTCTATTTTTTCTATACATAAGGAATAGAGCTAAATGAACAATGTTTAAGCATGTCAGAATTTCATCAATTTTGCATGAGGATTCACAAATATCCTGGTGGGGGTAATTGCTTGCAAATACATTTAAACTAATGATATGTTATGTCCTTACTTGATACAAAACTATTAAAAGATACGTTATTGCATTTGACAATGCCATGAAGCTGGGTCAAAGCTTAATGACAGATTTCTGCATTCGTAAATTAAGATATACTCTGCTGGAAGCAAATATTTTGTAAAAATAAAAGCCATCTACTACGAAAGTTTGATCATTGATCTAAGGTTGCTTTTTGGTTTCTCCAACCACTGGCCTTGCAAAAGTAGAGAAAGGGAGATTCCCTTGCAGAAGCAACTCTGGAAATCGCAGAGTGGCTCTTGCACATGCAACAGGAGTAGGGAGGCTTGTCTGAGACACCCAGAGGTTTTAACAGTCCCACTGGACACTTGGAGTGAAGCTTGTGCACCAGCTGGTGGGAGTGCTTGATTTTCCTGTGGGGAAGGGAAAGAGAGGTTATTCTACCTAAAGCTGGATGTGCTGGGGAGGCTTTTTAGCCTGAGAAGAAATTCGGAAAACAGATACTGATGGCATCAAAAGACTCTGAGGAAACCTGCTAGGCTGAGGTCAGTGTGGTGAGTTTAAGGTCTGGCCATTGCTCAGATCCCTGTATGAGGTAACCCTGGCTGGTTCAGTGTGGCAGGAATGGAGCAGCTCTGTGGGCATCAGCTCTTCACTTGTGGCACTGTGCTGGTGAGCAATTTCAGTTTATATTACATATATATTATAATATATATTATATTATTATAGATCAGCTTATATTAAACATGAAATATTTAGAAAATTGAATGTCAACAGGATGCAGCCAGGCAGCCTTCACCAGGCCGTAGGAAGGTCTTGTGGCAGTGCAGATGCCTGGGAAATACTGTGCTGTCCGAGGAGAACACAGTAAGATTGTAAGAGAGAGGGACACTGATCAATTTCTGCTGATGGCTTCTGGTTGGTATGAATTTTGTGATGATGTATCCATAACAGCAAAGGAAATAATCCTTGTGTCGGCTAATACATCCCACAGAGATGCAGCAGCAAGCGGAGAGGCACTAGGAGTGATAATAAACTCTCATTTGCCCCATCCAAAAGGCCACCTCAAACCATTGTGATGGCCATGGATCGAGCCTGGATGTGTCCTGGCCTGAGCTTGGGCACCTGGAGGGGGTTTGAGCAGCTGCCCCGCGCTGTTTTATGCTTTTGCCACAGCCAGCAGTCTCCACTGCACAGCAATCCTGAAATATCCCTTCCCGTCACCTCTCGTGCTCTCTTCCACTCTGAATTGCTCTGATTCCCAACATCACTGAGGATTATTATAACCTCTCCTCGTAACGTACTATAAATTTTATTTTAAAGCACGGATTCTTTGGCTCCCAAGCCCCATCTTGCAGGGAGACAGCGCGCTGTAGTTCTTCCACTCGCAGTAATGTGAGCAGAGAGCTAATGAAGATCTTTATGTAAATTTTCCAGTTATCAGGTGAAATCTTCACATCGAAATCTGTCACATGTTATAAAAATTCTTTATGTTATCAAATGCTAATGATAACTCAGAACACAGAGCCCACGGAGGAGCTTTGAAATCCTTCATAAAAACTGCATTCGGCCCCAGCAACCAGAGCCTTGGATTTCTACTCTGACTACTCCAGTTTGTAATTAGCATAGTGCAGGCTTCTCTGCCCTCTGAAACCATAATGTTAATTACAAAAATTACACTGTGTTTAAAAGTGCAATTAAGAGACTGTGCTGCACAAAGGGAGCCGTGGAACCTCTTTGCACACTTTGAAGCCAGGTCACAATGCAGCCCATGAAAGAGAGTCCAAGGCTCCCTTCCTGCTAAAGGCTTGGGAAGATCATAGGGAGAGCTCAGCTAAAACGAGCTCCAGTGGGCTCGGCTCAGCCCTTAATGAATAATACTCTTCCTTGGGAGGGAAAGTGGTAAAAGGCAGAGGGTGGGGGGAGAATATTGAACTAATTAAGGACCTGATCCTGCCGTGGTTCTTGCATCTGCTTGGGATGGCTGCTGCAGTGGGGGATAAGTGCAGGATCAGGCCTCGGAAGGTCACGGTGCAATCACAGCTGCAAGCAGCCTATGATTGCCTGGGTATTTATGCAGCTCCTGAAAGTGAAGAAGCCCTGTGTTTCCTTGTGTCTTTGCTGTATTGAGTAACTTGGAAAAAACTTAATTCTTCTGTCCTGGTCTGCAGCTAGAGGGTTTGTTCTGCTCTGGGGAGCTGGAGTATCCCCTGTGATTTGGGTAGCGCTGGGTCTGAGTGTGGTGGTTGCCAGTCAAGGGCAGCTCACAAAGGCAGGAGCAGGCAGCTCCAAAGTGTTTGTGGAGGGGCACAAAAAAACTGGAAAGCTGAATTGCACAGTGCCAGATCTTTTAAAAAGACTTGGGGCAAAAACAGATAATTTTTTTTTTTTTCCTCTTAAATCACTTTATAATATGAACTTTGGTAGTCCCCTACACCAAAGACCTTCCAAGTACCTTGTGCAAGATCTTAATTAATTAATTAAGACCCAGAGCACCCCTGTGTGGTCAGTACATGCACGTAGGGAAATTGAGGCACAGCCAGTGGCTGGACGGGATGTGGGCTGCTGCTCTCAGGGAAGGGGAGCCCCTGGAGCTTCATCTCTTCCTTCTGCACCACCAAAAGTTGTTCTTGTGCTGAAGGAAACCAGGCATCCCTGTGGCATGGGCTGCTGTGGGTGTGTGGGGAGCAAGCACTGGACCCCACCATTTCAGCCCTCTGCTCCAGATGAATTCCAAGGCCACCTGCCACTTCTGTTGGCACAAATGGGAGTTCACAGTGACACTCACAGGGCAGGATTAGCCCACGCTGCTGTGGGAATGCTGCTGGCCTTCTGATGTGAACCACAAGCTGGTTCCTTGAATTTTCCAGTAACTCTTCCATACAGTCTCATGTAAAAAAGCTTCAATAACTGTTCAATAAATCATCCAGCTGACCTTTTCCAGTGAAAATGAGCACTGCCATGGGCGATGCCGAGAGTGTGTGGTGGGGGTATGGGGGAAGGCAAGGGGGAGCCCAGCTTTGCCAAGAAACTTCAGTGCAGCCAGCAGTCTTGGATTTATTTTGCTTTGGTGTTTAAAAAAAAAAATCCTCTTTCCTTCTCTTTGCCTTCTACCTGCCCAACTGGTTATAGACCCAGACAGTTTACATATGTGATCCTTCCTATTTAGAAAATTAATGGTGTTTTCTGGCTCCAAATCACAGCTTGTGGTGCTCTGCAGGCGATGAAAAACTTGGCCAGCTTCAGCAGCAAAGCAGCCATTAGAAAATTAACCCTTGGTGGCAAAAGAGCAAAGGTACCCCAGCGAGGTCCACAAGAAGTGGCAGGCTGCAGCTTTCAGGTGTACCTACATATGTTAGCAATGTAAAACCAGTGCAGGCAGTCCCCCTGGAGAGTGCCCATCAAGCGTGTTTGGAGCTGGATACTGTGGAGAGGGCATGGCCACAGCACTTGGCAGCGAGAGCGACCAATATGCCACAGTTTTCATTAGAGCTCAGGAGCAGTGCTGAGTGCAGATTATGAATCAGGGATGCCTCTTTCAGCTCTACCTGGCTGCACAGCACTGGGGCGGCCGCTCTCCGGTGTTCAGCAACTCCCCTCAGCTCCTGCCTTAGCTCTTCTCCATCCTTCTGCTTAGTGTTGGCAGCGGTGCACAGGATGGATGGATGGATGTTGCAGAAAACTTGGAATAATTTTTTAAAAAAGGGATGTGAGGGGGCTAATGCATTGCCACGTGCTCTGTTTTGGCTTTGAGAGGTAAACTCTTCTGGGTAGCACAGCATGGTTGTGGCCAGTGATGTCAGGGACGGGTTTGGGGATGTGTGAGTACCTTGTGGGTTTAGCAAAGATGTGGAATTTCCATGATATGAAAGCTGTCATTTTGTGCTAGGGGCTATCAGTGGTGCTTCCTCCACTATCCCAAAGCAGAGAAGAATATAATGTGGAGCATCCAGAGGAGGAGTAACACGGCAACTCTGAGTGCCCCAGCTGTAGTGCAGCTCCTGGACAATCCATACCCAATACCCTTCCCTGTGCTAGGGGATGACAATCCATCCCCAGCACCTTTCCTTGTGCTGTGGGGATGCCCAGAGCCCTGCAGGGTGGCCATAGCACAGGTCAGGGCTGTGTTGCCTCTAATTTGGAAGCAAAGGGGGCAACATTATTTTGAGGTGGCCTTGCAACAGGGAAAGTAGGGAGGTGCTGCAATGACACTGGTGGCATTTTTCTTCCTGTTGAGCTGAGGGATCTGTGCAGTGGAGTCTTTCAGTGGCCATTGGGGCTGTGTATGGCTGTGGGATTTGGCACCATCCCTTTGGGAGAGGCTTCACAGCACTTGTACCATGTGCAAAAGCTGCTCTTTGGGTTTTCCTGTTGTTTGCTGGAGAGTGAAGTATCTTTACTCCTCAAGTGTCTTTCCCATGTGCCTTTTTGTCCCTTGTCCTACAAGAATATTTTTGTCATGACCTGCTTTTTGAATGGAAAGCATCGGGACAGGCAGTGCCTGTTGCTGTTACCTGTAGCAGAGGTGCCAGGACCAGGGTCCTGTGTTAGCTGCAGCAGAAAGGGGGCAAGCATTGCCTCTGCCACACTGGCCCATGCGTGCTCACCCTGCAGTGCTAAACCTAAAGTTGGTTTTATCTCTGGGCTCACGGTGTCGGAAACCACAGCCGTTAATTTCACTGCCTCTGACATGGGGCTGTGTGGAGCTGAGTGAAATCAGCCGGTGCCTCCCCAAAACTGGGGGCAAACAGCAGCAGACTGGGAATTGCTCCTCTCTGGTTTACTTTGACAAAAGTGCCCTAAACCAAAGACTGACGTGATTACAGATGATGCATTTTCAATTAGCATTTGTTAATAAGCTTAATAATGTACAGTAAAAATGTCAATAAGCTTCTCTCCGTAATTTTTGGATGAGGCTCTTGGCTGGCTAGCAGCGAGCCCTTCCCTGCGCAGCCTCTGCAGGCTCGGGAGCGGAGCTGCTGCAGTAGGATTTGATTTCCAGGGAGCAGATAGGGCACGTTCTGCTCTCCCTTTGGCAGCCGCTGCTGCAGCGCTGCCTGTTGACCCCGGCAAGCTGCGTGTGCAGCCCGGGACTTTGCAAAGTTGCTGCACAGCAAAATCTCCTCTCAAAAAAAACCAACCAAACAAAAAAAAATCCAAAACAAAAAGCTCATTTTGTATTACCTGGGCTGGCGCCGGTGACCCTGTTATGAACTGGATGATAACTTGCGCGAGCAGCTCGGGTTTCTTGTCAGGTTTAAAACACGCGACACAGCAGTGACTGGTGTTAACGCACAGAATTAATTGCCCCGGTGAGACAATTCTTCCCAAAAACTAATAATAGTTAGGACTTAGGCTGGCGAACACGAACACCCTCTGGTATACTAATAAAAGGAAAAGGTTTCGCAAAATAATATCCCAAATAATTGGGTTCCCTCCACCAAAGGACCCCATGTTGTTTCTCTTAAGCAATATGTAAAAAAAATTGTGATTATTCCTTTGGACTTAATAAAATGTAATTGGAAAAAATCTTGAAAGAAAGCGTAAGGTAATCGCTTTCACTTTTCCCAATCAAGTTGATGTAGCTTTCCTTCTTTCCTCCTCCTTGTAAGGTGAAGAAGTCTTTAATGCATTTGGATCATTCAAGAGGCAAAAAAAGAAGCAAAACAGCTTTTTTCTCTTTCTATTTACAAATGGACTCACAATGTTTATTTGTGGTGGTGACACACTCACTGCAGCTCTCTTTGGTTTGAAGGGCTGGCTACTTTGGCGTTGAGGATAAGTAAAAATTTTTTGGGGGCATTCATGACCGTTGAAGGGAGATTTGGGTCTCGATAATTTTGAAATGTTTTTCTTTTTTTTTTTTTTAAAGGCGTGTTTGGCCATTCAAACTTTTGAACAGCCCCGGCTTGTAAATCCAGTGCCCGTCGCCCCCTCCTCCCGCTCACCAGAAACTGCATGCTCCTACTGTGCTGCATTCATAATCAAATTAGTGCGCTGTGAATAGGTTAAAAAAACTGTTATCCAGCCGCTGCCACGAAAGATATTTTAGCCCACTCCCCACAAAGCCCTCCCTTCCCTGTCCCCTTGCCTTTTTTCCTCCCTCCGCGAGACATAAAGACATCCACGCGGACGGAGAGATCTTTACCTTACTTCTCCTCTGCAATCTTAGCCCTCTTTTATTTATTCCCCCCACCCACACACACCCACCCAACGTAAGAAAACAAAAGTAAATTCTCCAGAAATGAGCTGCTGGTGAGAGAAAAAGGGGCGCTGGGAGGGGGGTGGGAAGGCGGAGGGGCTGCTGTGCGAGAGATGCTATAGGGAGACAGTGCTGGAGATAGTTGTCCCAGCTACGAGATAAAAGCTACATTACATGAAATTAATGGAGGCTGTCTGAGACATACATGAATCACTGTTTCAACACTAAGAAACCAGCACAAAAGAATAAAGAAATCTGAGTACTAACTATATCTTCAAAGGTCTCCTATTTACCCAGCTATACCGGGTACTGACACAAGTGGGGGGAAAATATAAGAAAAAAGCACTGCTGTGATCGAATGAATGAGACCATATGAGCTATATTGGTGCCGTATGCATTCTATTTAGCTGATATCAAACACAGTTTAATGAAAGTTAAATAGTTTCTGAGGAGTGCATGAGCTGGAACAGATTAGATTCCACCGAGGGGTCTGTCAGCATATTGTTGCTCACATGTATTCCCTGCTCAGAGCTGCCACAATTCCAGCACTCCATTAGCAATACACAAAAGACTTATGCAGATAGCGGGCATAAGCACGTACCGCCATGTTGGGAAATAAAAAAAAAAAAGAAAAGAAAAGAAAAAAAAAAGAGGGAAAAAAAAGAGAGAGGAGAGGGAAAAAAAATACCCAGATGAAGGTTTTGTTCAGCGCGTTCATCTGAAAATAGATCTCTGTAATTCGAAAGTGATAAGAATAGAGGGAGAAAAGGAGAAGTGGTGAGAGCTGTCAGAAAAATAAAATTTAAAAAAATAAAATAAAAAAGAGAGGAGAAATATGTAAACAACTTTAAAAGAACAGATATTCCACCAAGTATATAATGAGGTTTTGATCTTTCAGGGGACAATGACATGGGTGAATGCTGTGCCCTTTTGATTTGCAGGTTACATCTGGTCTTAAAGGCACAGCAGTTCCCCTGGTCTCTCTGCCCAGAAGTTGCAGTGCAAGATGATTTTTTGGAGAAGGGGGGGTGGAAATTCTTCCTACAAAACAACATCTCTCAGGCTCCTCTGTCTTATTTTAAGATGCAGAATTCATCCCAGAAATACCACTGGACAGCCTGTGTGCTTGGTACAATCGCTGTCACTGAAACTAACATGAATTGAGATTAATTTTTATCACTTCAGAGGATTTTTATTCCTCTCCTTGGGAAAAAAAAAAAATCCTCCTTCTCTGAGGTGTCTGTTTTAAAATTAATAGTAGGATAAGGCTGGTGGGGGTATTTAGATATCAGATGGCAGTTGCTCAGTGATTATTGCATTTTGATTTAATCTGACAGAACTGATCTTGCACCATGAAATCTGTATTTTCACAGGAAAATAGGAGTTGCTATACTGGAACAGACCATTTGTCCACCCAGTCCAGTGCCTGGACCCTTCCATGGGGGTAGCAAATCCCTCCTGTACTGGCACCCTCCACAAATATTTATTATTTATCACCAGGGGGAACAGTGCTCCTCCTTGCTCCTGACTGTCAGTCCCTCCACATCCTACGGCAGCAGCATTTCTTTGCCCTGAAACTTTTTTTTTAACCCAGCCACGAATGTTATTTCTGCCCACAGAAATGCTGCAAACTCCTTCTGGAGCGTGCCTGGAGGTGACAGGGATGTTTCCATCCACGCAGGTATGGGAGGCACTCCCCCACATCCTCTCCCCTTCCCTCCCCACCCTCCTCACCCTCCTCTCCTCTAATTTGGTCAAAGAAAAGGGGCACAAGTGAAAACACGATGATTTGTTCGGGTTTCTTTCTCTGCAGCTGGGAGCCTGCCTTATTAATATTATCTGGGCTGGGAGCGTGCAGTGTTTCCTCAGGCATCTCTTCTGAGTCATTTTATCATTATTCATAGGGATAAAAATGGCCCAAACCAAGGATCCATTTAGGGTTGCCTGTCAGATCCACTAAGGTAATTGGCTCCATTTCTTCATTCCCATTCTAAATTAAAATAATTTTATTAAGTGGTACAGTAGGTGTTTCACCTGTGTCACCAGCTGCCTATTAGAGTCAGAAAGGGCTTTTCCACATTATTTCTGTCTGTTCTTATAACATTATGTCATCGTATTCAGCGTTACTTCGTGTCAGAGGTTGCACAGTCTCCTGTACTTAAGTCCAATGGTTACAAAATGTAGGTCCAAGATGCCCTTTTCGGGGTGAGGGCAAAGTCAAACACACTTGACTGTTCCAGCTCTGCTCACTGCTTCCCAGACAGAATTCACACAGCAGGAAAAATCACTGTAAGGCTGAGAGCAGGGTCCACAGCATGATTGAAAATCACCAACAAAAAGGATGAAGCAGTGGTGGCAGTGATGTTCCCAGCAGCAATATTTGGAGGGGAAGAGCTGGTGTTAGAGTTGTGCTGCCTGAGCCTGGGAGGAAAACTTGGACAGGTCTCCATGGAGGGAAAAATGTGTGGCACAACTGGTCCCTGCAGGTAGCAGCCACGGGTGGTCCTGCTGGTGACACCAAGGTGGAGCTAAATAACAGAGCCTGGCCAGGTGTGTTTAGGGTTAAGTTTCTTCTTCAGAGCAAGGTGGTTTTCCTCATGGAAATCTGTCTGGGGTCACTAATCCCACTTTAAAGAACTGAGCTGAGGGTCAAAAGCACTGTGTTTAAGGTGTTCCATGTCAAAATAAGGAGTTTGCAGCTCCCAGGTTCACGTTTGGAGCGTCCAGCCATCAGTTAGGGATGGGGGCTCTGCATCCAACAACAGTGTCTGCATTTAGTGTCCAAATACAGCATGAAGCATCTCCAGCCAGTTTCTGGCAGGTGGATAAATACACATTTGAGTGTCCATCTGAATTAAACTTCTTGGGGATGGGTCACTGGCAGCTGAGATCCCTACATCCCATCAGGGCAGAGGAGCCAGGAGCAGCTACAGGAGCAACATCAAGGAAAATTGCTGATTTAATTTTAGGCTCCCCACAAACCACTAGCAACTAGGCAGGTGGAAGTTTCCACCAGCAGATAAAACAAGCTGCGTTATCTGAGAGTGAGAAAAGGTCACTTTTCCAATGGACAAAGTCATTTCCATCCAGAAAAAGGTGCAGTTGCACAGGAGCATTCCTTGTGGTTAGATAGGGAAGGAGGGGAGGGGGAAAGGCATGTTCGTTCAGTTTTCAGGGATCTTGCAATTGTTTTTCTTCAACCTGCAGGTGGCATTAGCACTAAAAATGGATTTTTCCTTCTTTCTTGAAAAGTGTTTAGCAATGAAAGGAAGAAAGCTGCGAGGGGATCTGTAGTAGGGCTGCGTGCTTGGAGTTAGTCATGCTAACTGCAGATGGCATTTTTGCATGTTTTATAAGGCAGGGATATACAAACGTTTTAGCACCCTGAGATATAATATCTGCAGTTTCCGGAAGCAGGCGGGCTGGGAGGACCAGAGGAGCTGAGTTTAAGCTAAATCTGTGCAACTGTGAAGGAGCAGAGCTGCACTCAGAGCTGGCAGTGCTAGGCTGGCACCTGTCCATGGCAGTGTCACCCCCAGCCAGGCACACCTCGAGCTGCCACCTCACCCCCAGCCCTCGATTCCAGGGGTCCCACGCTGCTGAGGGGCAGGTGCCAACTAAAATCAGTGGGAGAACTCCCTGAGGGCTGAGTGGATTGGGATCAAACCTTCCACCCTTCCCTTTCCTGCTGGGAAAGAGCTGCTGACTGTGGCTGTTGGGTGGTTTGGCTGTAATGGGGAAAAGGAACGATCCCTGTTTGCCTTCTCCACCTGGCACAGGGGCTGGAAATATTGATTAGTGCTGAAATGAGGCTTAGAATAGAAAAGTTTGGTTTGTTTGTTGGAGCTTGTTTGTTTATATGTATGAGGAATGGGAATGGGTTCCCACTTTAAATGATAAGACCCATCCCAAACCGCATCAACCAAAGTGCCCCAAGGGGCAGAGCCCCAGTGCTGTTCCTTCCAGCAAGGCTAGAGCCTTGTTTCACCATGCCCTGGTGGACTGAGCCTTTTATGGCCATAGTCATTCAGATTTGAATTCCTGTCCAGGGAAAGTCCGCTCAGGGTGCATAAGAAGAGCAAACCTGGAAGAAGGAGACTCTGCAAAGGCATTCCCCAAATTAAAAATCTGGAAGGAGCATCTTAAGGAAGCACGGTGGCTGCTGGCTTCACTGATACTGAAATCCCCAGAAGAAAGCCAGGAGAACTAAAGAGAAGTGCAGAGTGAAAGGTTGCCAGAGAAAGAAACCATCAGCTGAGGCCACAGAGCTCTCACCAGGGGCTATGTGGAGATTTTTTTCTTCCATTTTTTTTTCTTTTTAGGCAAACCATTTTGTTACTGGAAAGTGCTAATTTGTGAAAGCAAAACAACTGCAGGCAAAGGGTGTGCTTTGACAAATTTCCCATATTGAGGAGGGGCAGGGAGAAGCATGGAAAAGAGGAGAAAATAAATGTAGAACGATTGCAATGTCATGGGGGGTAAGTGGTACGTTTGAGACAGGGGCTAAATCACTGTTAAATCACTGCAGGCAGAATTGATGTGAGACTGGAGCACACTGAGAACTGGGCAGGGGCATAAACCTAATTGATTTGAGGCTGGAGCAGGGAGTTAATTGGGGGCCAGGGTGGAACAGTAACTAACATAGTGCTGTGATAGCCAAAAGCATATCTCACTTCCCACCATCCTGCCCATGCTGGGAGTGAGTGCAGGCAGCTGGGGATCACCCCAGAGCCTAAACCACGACTTGAGCCTGGTGCTTGGAGGCCAGCTCCATGCCTTTGGAGAGGGCTTGATCACCTTTTGAGAGCTCAGCCTCGCTCCCTGTTGGGATGGACCTCGACAGAGAGCAGTACTTGTCACCCACAGCCTTGTTGTGGCTGGGGAAGGGGAGCAGTGATTGCTGCCACAGCAATTATTGTGGAAAAATGTTCACTCTCTCAGAGAACTTCATTCCTCTCAGAGAAGCACCACAGGTCCCCAAGGAAACCACCTAGACCAGGTCCACAGTTACTCCATACAAATGCTCCCTTTTTTATTTTTTTTTCCTGAAGACTGTTGAATTGAGCACTCAAAATTTGAAAATGCAAAGATGAAGGTTGCCTGGGCAACTGCTTTGCACTGAATGAGGAAATGATCTTGTGAAACAAACATTAAGTGATCGTGTAATTAAAGACTGAATCAAAATTCCATTGTACCCGGAAAGAGACTGAATTAAAGTTGACCAAGCAACTTTCAGTTTGGCATTTCCTAAGTTTTAAGAACTTGATTTAAATTGACTTTCTTTAATTATTTCTCCTTTTGCATGCAATCCTAGGTTTTTTTCCCTCCTAGAAAATTTATGGCATATCGGTATCTTGCAACCATGCTCACCTCTAGCCACAATCCAAGTTTCATCACAGGAGCTGTAGAATCCCAGATTCCCAAACGCCCACCACTGGGACAGAGGGTGCAGCTTTCATCTGCTGCCCTTTGGGGAGCGACAGCTGAAGGAACAATGTGACTTTTGGGTTTGTTATTGTGTACAGTTTGTGTCAGATGGGCACTGAATTTAGTCTACACCAGATGCACCGAAGAAGGGTGCAAGAATAAGTATGGGGATGTAGAACAGTCTGTCCACAGGAAGGTATCACCCAAACCACTTGTAGTTGTTTAAAATCCTCAGGAATAATTTTTATTTCCCTTCCAAACCCTCCTTTATTTATTTTTTTTTTTTTTGGCAGTGGTTTTGGGTTTAGATTCCACCCTTTCACCATTTGCATGGCCCAGTATGAGGAGTGTGGTGACTCAGTGCTCCTGAGTGCCTCAAGCTCTGGGGCACAAGTGAAGCAGAACCTCAGACCTGCAATATTATCAGTACACTTGCTTAAGGCAAACTTCAGGGTGATGTCCAGTTCTCTACAATGCGCAGCTCCTTCCAAACAACACCTTCCATTTTGTTCCTTTTGCAAAACCACTGTGGCACCTTCCAGTGCCATTTCAAACCTGTATTTAAGACTGCACCAGCAAACTCCTCTCTCTAGTTCATCTGGAAACACACATGTTTTTAGCTCACATGTTTTTTAGCTGCTTTAAGTGATAGTTACACAGAGCTCCACCATTCCCTTGCTATTTTCAAGGGCAAGAAACGTCCGTGCACGCAGCATGTGCTGGGGCCTGGCTTTTATTATTATAATTGTTATTGTACTTAGCTATCTGTCAATGCAGAGCTTCAATTTGACACAAATTATCTCCGCAGTGGTGCGTTCCTACCATGAGATGCTCTTGTGCCTCCCAGCTCCAAGCACTGAGGTAAAAGAGTGGTTTTAACCTTCTCCCATCTGCACCCAGTCTAATTTTATCTCATGATCTCATCTAATTTTTTTTTTTTTTAAATTGGTAAATCCCTGGATGTGCACATAGTTCCTAAGAATTATGTCAGGAAATACAGTCATAGGGAAGATACAACTTGTATTTACAGAACTCACTAGAGGTTTGGGACACCTCAGTTCTCATCTTTCCAGGGTTACAGAGAGACTCAGAGAGCACTTGCCCATGAATGCTTGGCTGGTTTCCCTCAGTATCTCTTTCCTCTCACCACTCAGGTACTCTTTGTCACTGTATTATTTTTTAATCTCAGTGATCATTTTATGATTTTTTCCCCTCATACCCAGTGTTTATGCTGGAAGCAGTGGCAGGAGTTGATGCTGTTTTGGGATAAAGGGACTCAAAGACCTCTCTTTCCCCTTGCTGATGAGCACAAGTGCCTGTTTCTAAGCAAAGGAGACTCCGTGTCTGTTGAACTCAGCTTTGTGCTGCTTTCATTTTTCCAGGATAGGTTGGGAAGTTCATTCAAAGTTCTTCCTTTACTGTGGGACATCCCTGACATTTTCCCATTGACACAGACCAACTGGTGTGATTCAGTGACCTTCTGCACCGACCCTTCTGTTGGATTCTGTTCCTGCTTCCTCACCCAGCCTGCCCCATGATCATGTCCTTGTCCAGCTCCACTGTTTTGCTGCCATCAGCTGACTCCCAGTCTCATCGCTTTCCCAGGCACAGAGTCTCTTTTTTAAAGAATTATTATTATTTTTTATTCCTACAAGTGTTTCTGTCTTATGACTTAGCCCAAAAAGCCTTACTTTTCCCCTCATCATTTAGCACTTTAGAGTCTGTGTCCACCCAAGCACGGCCAGCTGTAACCCATCTTTCCCATCCCATATTTCAATTTTGCTTGACCTGTTATGCTGTGGATTTCTTTCCATCCTCACAGTCTTCCTCACATGTCCTCTTCTCCCACCATTAAATGAAGCTGTTTCCTTTTCTGTGTCTCTGAGACCTGGAGATACCTAGGGAAAAATGATTCCTGTTGTTCTCTCCAAGGCCCCTCTTCCAGCAGCTGGAAGCTGCAATTACAGAAGAAGTCTGGTTTGAGTTTGGTGAAGTTATAAGCAAATGAAACAGTCTCTTATAATGAGAAGTGTCATACAACCTCAGTAATAGACAGTGCCATCAGCCCCACCTATAATATGTGCATGTGTGTAAAAATGAAACCTGAAAACTGAGTGAACATGAAAAGGCCTCGACCTACTTTCAAACTGATAGGAATGCTCCCCATCCCTAATCGAAGCAGACAGGACAGGCCTTGTACATCTCTGGCTTCGTTTTGCAGGAGTGTGTTACAAGTGCAGAATTAGTGTGGAAAGGAGACTTGCAGACAATAAAAGCAGGGAAGGGTTTTTTGCAGGACTCATTTGCACAGGGGTAAAACACACTTTGAATCTCAACCCAGCAAGTCAGGCAAATGCTGAAACATGCGGTAACCAAAAGTTAGGTCTGAGCCCGGGCCCTCCAGTAGACAGATCTGTCTTCTGACAGGCCCAGGGTCTGCTCTCCAGCTGCAGCCCAGAGGAAATTCAGAGGGAAGCTGGGATTCGGAGTGTCCTCTTTAAGCCCACCATTAGCTTATTAGGAAACTGAGAGCTCTTATTCCTGGAAGCAACGTTTTGTGAACTGTCATACTCATTTCCTTCACACGCTGGCACAGATTGCCTGCTTGACCTGAGGGCTGAAGCCATTTACATTTTTGATCTGCTCATCTCTCAGAAACCTCCACAAATTAGAAATACCACAAACCATGTTTGTTGTCATGAGGGCAGAGACATCTGAAGCGAGGTCTGGGTGCCGTGTTTGGCCTCGGCTGAAATACTGGTTCAAAATAGACCCTTTGAAGAATCTCAGAGTATCTAAACTTCAAAGCACTGGCTAATGTCTAATTGACTGTAGGTGAGTATTGCTTTACAGGAGAGCTGTTCTTCACCAGAACTCCCAGACCAAGCTTCTCTTGTGCCTTATAAGTGAATGAGAGCTACTACGGTCTCCAAAAAGATTTTGAGTTGCAGCTTCATAATTGCAGCACTTTTTCCTTCTGTGTTAAGATTCCTAATGAGCTTTTTTGCAGAAGGCTCTCGGTCTCCCAGCTGAGAAATGCTGTAAGACAGCGATCACGTTATTACCTTAATCTTTATTCTTCCTCACAGTGTCTGTTTGCCACGGGTGTGCTGTGCCTTCGGCTTTTGCAACAAGGACATGTCCATCCCTTCTGCTTCCCTTTGGTCCCAGCACCCTCAGATGCTGGGAGAGGTGGCACAGGTGCCTCTGGATGGGCCCCTCAGAGCTGGCCCAGAGTTCTGGCCTAGGAGAGAGTAGAGAGTGAAACCCTAGGAGCAAGCTGGTAATGCTGCAAGATTGAGTATTCAAAACCTCAGTATTTTTCTGTGATGAAGCCATTTATAATTTACCACCATTCCGTCCTGCTGCAAAATTCCTCTAATTCTTCCCAAGTGAATGGAGAGCATGAAAGGAGCACTGAAAGTTTCCTCTCTTGTTCTCCCATTCATTTTCTTACGCTAAAGCCCTGTGGATGAAACCCATTCCAGGTGCCAGAGAGCTTTTCCTGTAATTTACCCATGGTATTCTTATCAAAAGTGTTACCTCCAAAAATATTTCCTTTTAATATTAATTATCCTTTGAGTTGGCTCACTCACAGCACACAAAAGGGTACAGAGGCTTGGCAGGATTTTTTTCCCTTTTTTTTTTCATTTGCATTAAGTACCACGTGTGCCTCTCTTTGCATCTACAGAGGGGCTTGCCATCACCTTGAAGACATCACATCATGTTCTGCAGGAGCCCAAGCTAACAGGTATTAAGTGATGGTTATTGTTTAGTGATGTGCTGTAATGCTTCCCCATATGACCTGTGAGGAGGCTTGTGGTGCTGGAGGTGTAAGAATTAAACTTAAAGTCTAAACAAATGGTAATAATTTTTTAAAAAGGGACATGAGCTGTTGCTGGGATAACATCTTTGGAGGATGAGTCTTCCCTGTAAGTGCCCATTTGGTTTTTGCCAGCGAGGAGAGATGAAGATTTTATCAGCCCCATGGGCGTGGAGGTCACTACCTGAAGGCAGTGCCGCAGGAGCTGGGGGAGAGAGAGGGGTTAATCTCCTGTCCTTATTGCCTAGCAGGGAAGGTCTCCTTTCCTTAGGTGAGTTAAGTCAGCCTTTGCTTTGTTTGATGCTGCCCATTTGAGGAAAGCTTCTCCCTGACCTTCTGCCAGAGAGACTGATGACAAGGATGGTTTGAACTAACCTTGACATTCACCAGGGTAAATGGCTTTTTCCACAAGTAGTCAGCAAGCCAGGAGAGCCAATCAAGAGCTAATGAATCTGTACCTGAGGGAAACTGAACAACAGTTGCACTTTTAAAGAAGGAAAAGTCTTCCCTGGCTCCATCTGTGCTTGAATGCTGGAGGCTTAACTCTTCCAGCTCACGCCTAGGCTTTGCCACATCACCTTCTGGCTGGTGGCAGGGAGGCCAGCAGTGGAGATGTGGGTAGGGAAAGCCTCTGTGGGAAAGGACAGGTGCTCAGCTTCTTCATTTGCATGGAGATGGATGAAATCACTCTCTCCATGGTAGGTGATAATCCCACCAGAGGCCTGCAGTGCCCTCAGAGTGGAGCATCAGCCAGAGGGATGCCAACAAAGACTGAAGGGTGGTTGGGTCACTGCTGCCTGCAGGTGCTCTGCCTTCAAATGCACTTTTAGAGGGGGTTTAAGGCTGAGTTTCAGTCCTGGGCTTTAACTCTGGGCAGTGCTGTGACTGCTGTGGCCATCACCAGAGCTGGCTTGGGTCTTAGTGGATGGACATCACGCATGGGCTGGTTTGGAACACCAAGGAAAAGGGAAAAGAGCCCAGCTGCTGCTCCTCAGCCTGGGGTTTTCACTGGAGTGACCTCAAATTGCACAAGCAGAGGCATCCGGAGCCCGCTGTGCCCTTTTCCTGCTCGAGGAAGGAGGTTTCCTTGGCTGCTCAGCTGATACTGGAAACAATAGAAAGAGTGTTGGCAATTGCAGCGTATTTCACTTTTCTCAGTACTGTCCAGATGATGTATTCCTAGTCCTAATTAGGTTGTTCAAAGCCCAGTTTTTGTGAATAAGCCATCATTGTGAGAAGATTGGCCTGACAGTCCTCTGGCCTGTTCATTCACAAATCTTGCCTGTTGCTTCATTTAGCATTAACTCATTAGGGGATTCCTCCTGTGGCTGGAGGGAAGGACCAGGGGTGTTGCACTGGAAAGGGCTTCCTGGAGGGGTGGATGGAAATCAGGGTAGGACTGATTTCAGCCTACTTTGGTGAACCTCACTGTCTCATGGTATCTCAGGCTCTTGAAAGAAGTTTGCAAGGGGACTGGCTGGTGGAGCAAGAGTCTGTTTTTCTGAGATGCTTGGGAAGTGACTGTAGCCAGCTTTTGTCTGGCAGCACTTGGACTCAAGGCACAAGGACTGCTTTTCTGAGTCTGCTAATAATTCGTGTGTGTATAACTCCTACTGGCTGGACTAAATCAGCCTCTGTAAAATGTATTTATTAATACTTACTTCCTAGGGCTGTTTATTTAAATGTTTGCAAAAGGCTTTGGAAGGCTAAGCAAGGGGAAGGCACGAGCTCCAGCACTGAATCTTAAGCACTGGCAGCGGAGATGGTTGGCAAAAACACAGCAATACATTTTCCTCGGGATAACAAAAGTAGCGCCGATGCCATCTCTGTTGCATGATCATCCTCCAAGGGATGATTTAAAAGAAGCCACTCCAGTGCTCTGAGGAGGGAATGAAGCAGCACTGGGGAAATGAAGTGGAGCTGGGTGTGTTTGCTTCTGAGATTCCCCCTGTGGGGCTTTGCCCGGATTTTGCCACCGTGTGCAAGTGGCAGGAGAAGAAATGGGCTATGTTACTGGGGACAAACTGGGACTGGTGTGAGGTTCTGCCAAATTCTGTGTCTGCTGATCAAACAGATGAGAGTGAGCAGCCCAAGCACAGAGCAGAGCGTGGTGCTGGCACAGGGGTGCCCTGCAACCCCCCCAGCCCCACGAGAGGCTGGAGATAAAGCCCTGGCGCTGGAGAGGCTCCCGGGGAAAAAGTTGTATACACAGGAGGGGAGATAATATTTCATCCCCCCGCGGGTCAGTTGGTTCTCGGCAGTGTTCTCTGTTTGAGATTTGAGGATTTGCAGACAGACAAACTCCACAACCCAGCAAAGGTCAGTCTAAATATCAGACAGATAAACATCACCTTCTCTGTAAGCACAACTCCGATTTATGGTGCTCCGTTTTCTCTTTCCTTTGCATGATAAAGTGGAACGTGTGCTTCTTCAGAGGGCGGCAGCTGAAAAATTTAAAGTAACATAACTTCCTGAGGTGTTTTCAAAGAAATATGCTTTCCTGTAGCCACAGCCTGCTTCCTCTTTAAGGCTTC
>VRYO01001589.1:4618541-4637543 GCA_009812075.1 Sialia sialis
TTTTTCTCTCTATATTGCTTTGGAGAATTTCTCTTTCCTGGCTCCCCAGCCCCACAGAAAAATGCAACACCTGCCTTGTAGTCGCTTTCCCAAAAGTGTGTGGAAGTGTGTCTGTAGGAGCATTGCTTTGGCCAAGGGCCACCCAGGAGATATTGGACCGTTTTTCTTGACCAAAGCTGTGCTTTGGTGTTTTAACCTGCCCTTGAAAAAGCCAGCAAGGTACAGGGCAGCATTCCAGATCTGATTTCAGTTGATAACACAGCTCCTTTAACCCAGGATAAATCCTCGTAGTTAGAATTTGCTCGTGTCATCCTCAGCAGAGCCTGCATCTCCCCACGCCCTGTGAAGTATCTTCAAAGTGAATATAAATTATGTTACAATGGAAAACCACCTTTAACAGTATGGGAGTGGGGATAGGGAGTCACAGTAAATCAGGATCAGACTCCCTTTAGTTTTCTTCTTCCTGACCTTGTGGACAAGACCTTTGTAATTAAACCCTCTCTGTAGGTAGTAAAAGTTCTTAGTGCAGAGGCTGTACCAGATCCTTTTTTTAAGCTAAACTATATTTCATTAGTCACATAATTGAGGAAATATCACACTGCACCACAAAAGCATTAAGAAAATCCCAATATTTCCACTCTTTTAAAATATTCATATTGGGGTTTAAGGATTTTTTCGGGGTATGTATTATTTTTGTTGGCAGAAATCTGATGTGTGCTCTCATCAGGATTGAACTCTAACCAATTTTAGGAATTGTTAGTGTCTATACCATGGATTCCTGGATTGTGGCACTAATTTCCTTCTAGGCTGACTTTGAGAGAAGTTATTTAATAAATCTGTGGAAGGTGATTTTTTACATCACTGTAAACACAGTGTAGTTTAATTATTTTGCTTGGTTAGTTTGGTTTGGTGGGTTTGTTTGGTTTTTGTTTTTTTCTTTAATCTGCTTCAGGATCCCTGCAAGGTGAGATTTTTCAGGCATGTGCATGGCTACAGAGTGCTTGTCACAACAGTGATCCCGGCACTGGTGCCAATGCCGCATCGTGGTTCAGCTGGTCAGCCCAGCATTTGTATTCGCACAAATTATCTGCCTGGTCTGTAATAATAGGGCCAAAAATGCCCTTTTAAATAATTTGTAAGGTTTTATAACACAATACAATCATTGTAACATTATGAAAAGTGCTAATATTAGCTTCCAATGCTTTGAAGTTTGTTCCGGGAATTTGGATTTTGCAAGGATGTCCCTACAGGTTTTACAGTCAGCAGAAGACATTTGGGTGGAGAAAGAGAAGAAAACTGAACTTCCAAGTTTTGTAGGCTTTGGGGGGCTCAGGGCAGGGAGAGTGAGATTTTATTTTTAAGGCAAAGGCAGCCTTTGGACCATTCAAATAGAAAGCAAAGTTGTAGTGCCTAAAGTTCAACATTTTATCCCATGACAGATTAGTGAAAAGGAGGCAGCTGAGCTGAAGCAGCAAACTCAGGCAGCAAGGCAAGTATTGGGACAGTGTGGTGGACACCAAGGGCTGGGTGTGTAGATGCTGATGATTAAATCCCTCACAAGGCAGGTCCCCCCACTGCACCTCTTACAGCCCATTCACTGCTACTTCATGAGACAGAACACTGACACACTATTAAAATTGGTTATTCTAGATGGCTCACCTGGGGATTTGCTATAATTGCTGGAATATTCCCCTGCTCCCCATGGTCAGGGCAGTGGAGATGCAATGCCAATTGTGCTGCTGACACAGGAGGCTTCTTGGAGCTGCAATAGAAGTAGCATTCAGAAATTATTTCCCTTCTGTTGATTTTTGACTCACTCTTCCATGACCCAAGAGGATGAGAGGCTGATGACTGAGGCTGGGTGCACATCCCATAAAATAGTAAATAAATCCATCAGTGTGTAGGCATGTCCATATCCTAACATGAATTTTGGGACATTCTGGCGTGGTAGAAATGAGCAAAATGTGCAGAACATTGTGGGTGAAAGCAGCAGTGCCAGCAATTAAAATTTCATCTCCTTCGGACAAAGTCAGTTTTTTAGCTTTTTACTTGCTCAGACCTGAGGGCTGTGTTCATCTTGCAAGGCCTGTGCTGCTTCTGAGCTGGAGCCAGCCAGTGCAGCTGGGACAAAGTCTCATGGCACCACTCCACGTGTCACAAAAAGCCAATATTATTTTTCTCCTCCCTTCCTGGGGTTTCTTTGAGAAATGTTAACAGTCTTGCTGGAAGACCACGATGCCCAGGAGGAAGGATGAAGAGATGTGTAGTGTTTCTGCTTCTCTGCTGCAATGCTTCCTTGGGTTTTGTTGGTTTTCCCAGGGTCAGGGCTGTGCTCTCACCTCTGTGGGGTCAGTGTTGGACAGTCCCCTTGCCACCTCCCCAGTGCTTGAGCATCACCTGAGCACTGCTGGGTGTTTCCATGGTGACCACAGCAGTCTCTATGGATACAGTGATGCCCTAGCTGGTGCCTGGGGTACCTGTCCACCCCAGGACAAAGTGACCTGGGGTCAGTGGGGCTGGCAGGCAGCAGGCTGGGGACATGCAGGAGGACAGCAGGTCACAGGCAGCAGCTGGAGGACAGTTTGTCCCTGCTGCCAGCCTCAGGGCACAGAGCTCTCCTCCTGGCACTCTCTGAGGCCTGCACTTCCCCTGTGGGAGCAGGGCCCAATCCCAGCCCCATTAATCACCCGGCTCCACTGTGTCACTGCGTGTGGTGCCAGGAGCAGTGTCCCACCTCCGTGCAGGTGTCCCTGTCCCCAGGAGGGCAGGGAAGCTCAGGAGCAAGGCCCCCCACAAGGGTCACAGACAGATGCTTTATTTTGGTCAGGCACACCATGCACCTGCACCAGACCCACGAGCCTCATTGCACTCCCTGCAAGAGGAGCAGCTGCTCGCCACCACCCACGTGCAGATGCTCTAAGGCTGAGCAGAACATGCTTAAGTGAGCAAATTCTGGTGGTCAGGGATGGCTTTCTGTGTCAAGGAAGGCTCAAGTGGGTAAGGTCAAACATGAAAATAATCTATGCACCTGCTGAAGTGGTTTTTTTAAAATTTGTACATTAGATGCTGGAGGTGAACTTTGTATTTCTTGATCACTGAGCAGTGAAAGGAGCTATGTTGGCTGCTTTTATCCCTCCATTAGTTTGGTTGAGTGATGCCTGCATCGCCAGACCTGATGGTAGCTGTTAAATAATCTGCCAGTTCTGAGAGAAACCGTGGGCTGTGAGTGAAGGCACAGACTGGTGCTGTTTCCAAAGTATTGGTGAATGAATGGCAATTCATTATTTCAAGTGATCTGATCCTGGTAAGGGCAAAGAATGACATAAGCACAATAGTAAACAGTGTTAGTGTCACCAAGGGCTCTGGGAAGTGTTGCATCCTCTTCATGTGTGTGGCTGGAAGCTTCTTCTCTTTTTTAACTCTTCTTGAAATGCTATCAATGATCCAACTATTTAACCCTATCTCCTGGGAGACCTGGAGCAGGGCATGCCTGCTCTGCTGTGGAGCAGGGGAAAGGCAATGGGGAAGATTAACCAGGGAGTGATTCATTTGTGCTAAAAATGATTGTGCCAAGTGAAAGACAAAGAAGATGAGGGAAGTGGATTGGAGGGGCCCAAACGTTCCTGTTGAGAAGAAAACTTGTGTGTTTTTTAAAGCACTTCCAGTTAAACATGTGCAAAAACCAAACACCTCCTTTTCTGCCCAAATTAGCCAAGTTAGAGTTGAAGACAACTTCCCCCTGCTTTCCAAACTTTATCTGCACGTGCTGCTGTATCCTGGTCCCACTCAAGGTAAAGCTAAGCCCTGCCACAGCCTCTGGGCACTTTCCTAAATCGCCATGGACCTGCTGCCTTATAGCAGGTGTTACTGCAGAAGGGTAGAGAAAAGGAAAATATTTTTCCTGGTTTGCCCAACTCCCTTGCTCTGTGCAGTTTTCACTTGGCAGTTTCTGCAGGCTTTTTCCAGAGCAAGAGGGAGAGAATTGCATAGTGAAGAAAAGGGAAATTTGCCAAAAATTAGCAATGAGATTGATGGTCAAAGCAACTCCAGCGTAGACCATCTCCAGAGTTTCTTTGTGATGTTGCTGCAGTTGAGATGAACCCCTGGGTTGGTCCCAGAGGGCCTGTGAGCTCTGGGCCACACAGGGTGCAGGAATGAGCCCTGGAGCCACTGCCCTTCATGGGCACCATGGCCAGAGGGGGCCTGGAGCCAAAAAACTGGAAGTGCTCACTGTACCTTGGATCAAAGCTGCCCAGATTTCAGCACTTGCTGGAGTTTATCCACACTTTAAAACATATAAAAAGAGTTTAAGTGTGTGTTCCATTGGCTTTGCCCAGGATTAGAGAGATGCTTAGCAGCTTTCTGGATCTGGGTGGAGTTAAAAACAAAAATCAAGGGTGATCCTCACCGATACCCAAACCACTCCAGGAAGAGCAAGGAGGCAGGAGTGGCCTTGCCATGCAGCTGCACCCCTTCCCCTTCTCCAAACCTGCTTGTAGAAAATAATTCAGAAATCACTCCCATGCCAGGGCCTTACTGGAGGTGCCCCGTGGCACCTGGCTGAGGGAAGGTCAGCACCAGGACAGGCCTTTGCTTTTCCTCCTCATGGTCCAGCTGCCAGAGCACTCAGAGCCCTGGAGATTGTTAAGCACTGAATTTTATTTATTCCCTCTTTTATACGAGTGCATTTTGCTGGAAGAGGAGAAGCAGGGCTCAGTCAGTGACCTCAGGAGCCTCCCCTCTGCATCCATTTTAGGGTTGTGCCTCTCAGGAGCAGTTGCTTTAGGGGAAGGAGCCACAGTGTATGGGATTGAGTGGGAATTCAGTGTATGGGACTGAGTGGGAATGCAGACAGGGCCCTGGAGCAGTGCAGGAGTGGGGGAAATATTGCCTCGCCTTCACCAGGGATTTTATTTCCCCTCATGAAAAGAGAGTGGCCTCTGAATGTCAGCCCAGCCTGCCTGTCAGTTCTCAGCTGCACCATGGGATAAAGCTGCTGATCCCTTTTATCCCCTTCTGGGAGTAGTATTAATAGTATATTCATTTTTGTTCCATTTATAATTCATTACTGCCCAGTTATTTGGATTTACTTGTGTTAAAAGGCATAACGAGACAAAAACTTAGCTGGTTATGAGCCCGGGGAGAAGTGGAAGGCTCTTCCCCTCCCTCCTTCCCTGCCTTGCCTCCAGAGCAGGGGGAGCAGGCAGCCAGGGTCGAGTTTTCCATGGAGAAGGGAGGTCACTTTGTCCCTGGGATGTCAGGCTTTGGAGGTCACCATTGCTTTTGTGGCCACTGCCTCCCAACCCATAGGAAGAGTGTTAGTTCTGTCCACACTGGCACATTCCCAGACTGATGCACTGAATTTAACTGCAAATCAAGCTCCAAATCAAGGGTGTTTAAAATCCCTCCGTACAACTAAAATATTTATACTGAACAGATAGGAGCGTGCATTTTAAATAAAAATATCTCCTTATTGTTTTAACCTCCCACTTTCCCCTGCTCTTATCTGTCACAAAAGCTCTGGCTCTCCTCTGGGCATTTGCAGCTTCAGGGCCACAGGGTCTGCTCTGCCCACAGCACTCGCTCCAGGAGAGGCCCAGATGTTCAGAAACGAGCAGGGGGAACCTCCAAACCCAACAACACCACAAAAAGCTGCGGCTTTTAAACCACCTTTATGCTTTCCTGCTCTTGGGGCCAGCCCCTGTGTAAGATAAACCAGCCTAGAGTCTGCTTTCCCTCACTCCCAGCTGCTCCCACGGGACAGAGGGGCTCAGCCAGACAGGGAGGGGCTGTGGTGGCACCAGCCGCATGGGGACCTGTGCCCAGGGCTCACCCCATGGTCCCTTGTGTGGGGTTTTCCTGTCTGGTTGCTTTGCCTGAAGCACCTGGGGCTGCTGTTGAATTGTTTTCTCCCTAAGCTGCCTTCCCAGTAAACTGTGGCTTTTATTGGCTCTGGAAACCCTGATTACACCAGGACAGAATTCAGTGGGTCCCTTCTCACAGCTTGGCCAAGTAGAACAAACTTGCTCTTGAGCTGCGCTTGCAGATGGTGCTGGTGCCCCTCACCCTGCTGTGGCCACCCACCGCTGTTTTAGCTGGCTTAAATTAGCTGCTGATAGAGGTCTGGCCAGGTCAGCCTGGACATTCACATCCCAAATATGCTTTAGGGAAATGATCTAAAATATGGGCAGGAAGTTTTATTTTGCAGATAGACCCATGCAGAGTTCTGCAGACAGAGAAACAGAGATGGACACATCAGTCAGATGGGGTGTCTTTGATCCTGAAAGCTCCCAGTCTTTGAAGGATTTTTTTGTGTGTATTACTAAGATTCCCAGTCTCAGCCTTGACCCAGGTGCTCCCTTCCCAAAGGGCATTTGCACATGTAGAGCTAGAGTTACTGGTGGGCTCCCAAGAGGAGAAATCCCAAATTACTGAGGAGTATCCTGTGGGTTTCCCAACTGCAGCTCCCCAGCTTTTGATTCAATACCCAGAATAGCCTTTCTGAGGCTCATGGGAGGAGGATTTCATATTTCATTTCATTACTGGATCCATAATTCCCTTTTATTTCCCTTCTGCAAGACTGTGGACTAGAGGGTAAGACAGTACCAAACGTTTGTCCTGCAGACAAATGGTCACTTGTGGTCAGCACTGGTAATAAGTACTAGAAATAGAAAATATATTTAAATTCCAGTTTTCCAATGTAATTTTAAGTATTTTCAATGAAACTTTATATGTTCTGAAGGTAAAAGTGACAGTATTTAGGCCCAGGTACTTTGCAAACTCCTTCTGCACTTTGGGCTGGATATTGGCCCTCACCAGTAAAATTTGGACACTCTCTCCCAGTTTTGGAAGAGTTACTCAGGATTTGGTTAAGCATAAGTGTATCTTGTAAAACTTTTAACACGTTCTGCTTTTACCCTGCCTTCTCTGTGAAGCCATAAACTAGATGTGAGAAGAATGTCACAGAGTGGGTAAATGGTTTCTTTTTTGCTCTGTTTTTTTCCGGAACCCACAACTTAAATCAAAGAAAAATCAAACCAGGTCTGAACCCCAGCTCTCATCAGTGGTGCTTTCTGAAAAACCCAGAACTGGAGGCCAGTGGCTCATCCCTGAGTATTACACGGATGCTTTTGCACTCACCCAGAGGCAGGAGCTGGGCTTGCACTCAGATTTTTGGTTTTGTCCTTGCCAGTTTGGTTTTAGTGGCACATGGAGAAATCGTGTAGCCATCGCACTCCCCTTCTGAAACACCTCCTGACTTTGTCCACCCCTTTGGCGTGCCTCTGGGTGTGCTGTGCTGCTGAGAGGGGAGCAGAGGAGGAGGAGAGGGGGTAGGGAGGCTGCTGGCAGCCCCTCTAACAGGAGCACGGTTTGCAACCCCATTCACAGACCTTGTCTGGCATTGTTGTACCAGACACGCTCCATTCACGGCCCCTCTCGTCCCTTTTCAGCGAGTGCCCAGCGGTCCTGCTCTGTTTGTCGGCAAGAATGAGCTGCCGGGAGGAGGAATGTTTCCCAGACGGGGGTGAGGAGGTCAGTCTGGACCTCTGGACATTTGTGGCACGCCTCACAGCCGTGGCATGTGAAAGCTGGGGACCCTTTGAGGGCCTGGCGGCCACTTGTTTGGATATGTGCAGCTCAGATCATGAGATTAGCTGTCAGGTCATCTGCTGTGAAATCCATTATGAAAAACACCCGGAAACCGATGCTTGACTTGAAATCCTTAGTTGGCTAAATTGCAGAAATTACCTCCTGAAGCTTTTGTCAGCTCTATATGCACGTGTAATGTATTTATACACGCGCAGATATAAAATAATGTTTGCAGTAATGCCTCATGCAAAACACTTGTTGGGTAAATCTGTCACTGAAACTTCAATTCCAGATTACTGCACTCCAAGATCTGCTATTATCAGTGAAAACACATCTTTAGAAAGTTCACAACAGTCTGAAGTAGATGAGCTATTGAAATGCAATAGAAAATCTACCCCTCACAGATTAGTCAAACAATGAATGTAGCCCTGCACATAAACATTGTCTAACTGTATTGGCAGGGTAAATGGCTCCTGATTTACTGCTGCAGGAATGGGTGGCATTTCCTCAGACTGTGAATACAAATATCAATTATCTCGAGGAGAAATACATTTCTAATCTGTAAGCGTGGTCAAGCGATGCAAATAGTGGCAACAAATCAGTCAATTATCAAATTATTAAACATTTCCAATATTATTATTATTAATCTCTGGTAGCAGCAGTGTACAATTTGCCAGAAAATAAATCGTTAGTAGATCTTGGAGTACTTGAAAAAGTGGTTTTAATCTGTGGACGTCCTGAAAAACCACAAGCCTGAGTCAGGGAGATCAAAGAGGAATGAGGAGTCTGGGGTTTTGGATTTCAGAGATAGCCTTTCATGGTGGTGGCTTCTGTTGCCACTCTCAGTGTTTTCATGCTGCCTTGTGTGCATTACGGATTTATGCAGTAATAGCCACACTTACCTTTGGATGTAGCAGCAAAGTATGAACTCCTGAAGGAGGAAAAGATAAAAGAGAGGAGCAGAGTGATGCAGGTATTGCTCTGTCTGCAAAATATTTCCACGTCTTCCACGTGATCTTCCGAAAGAGCACTCTCAGCCCAGTGTGTTTTGATGGAAATATCTGAGGTACAAAGACATGGAAAAAGGAAGAACTTGGATTTGTGGCAGGCAGAAAGTTTAGATCATTTTAGTCCAACCCATTGGAATCTTTGCCAAGTTGTTTTTAAAATGTAATACCCTCCCAAAAGACCCTTAGCACCAACTCAAAATGCTTATTGGTTTGTGCCCTGGGTGCAAAGGGAGCTTCCATCTACCTGTCTACAAATGAGTAATTTTGATGAGGGGGCTGGTTTTGGCAGGTTTTCTTCAATTCTCTTAAATGGCACACATGCCCTCAGAGCAAATTTTTGCAGTGGCTCCTCTTAGTGCCCTGGCTTCGTCTCACAGCAGCTCCAGGCCTGACCAAAGGCAACTGGTATCCTAAAACACCAACAAACCAGTGATGATGTCGCAGAAAATGCCCTTTCTTTGCAGGTGGTGACAGACTCAGCCCAGCCCCAGCACAGGCAGATTGCTCAAGTCATGGATGAGAGTGTCACCATTGTACTTTTTTATTTGCATAAAACAATTATCCCATGGACAGTGGCACTGGGGCTGTCTAGACAACATGCTTCAGATGGTATCTCTGACCTCAGACACACTGGGCTGGCTCTAAATCAGCAATGAGCAGGGCTGGAGGGATGTATTATGGCAGTTATAAACCATAAGAAGGTATTTAAATAGATAGATAAGACACATGCAAATCTTTCCATTGCCATGACAACCATCTTGATATAGGTTTTCCATACATAGCAAGAACGGCAGAGCAAAAGGCACTGGAAAAATAGCAAGAACCTGTAATGATAATGAACCCTGACAGTGTATTAGTCTAGATTTTGGTCACTTATTAACTCTTAATAGAATACAAACTTCTATAGTAATACAGTGTTCAGTGGGTCAGGGAGCAATTACTTCTAAACCTTTGCTATAAGGATCTCTGCTATATGGCTATACCTAATGTACCAATTCTTCACAAATTGATCTGACTGATTAAAAAACACTTTGCTATTAGATGTAAATTGCTTAGCTGCTCAAAAGCGCTTCGCAGGGACGGGTTGCACAAAGCATGAAAATATGTCATTTATGGACATCTCTATATTTCCCTCCTGGTTTTATTGGCCGGGCGAGGAATCTTGTAAATCTGAATTCATGGATAATTGTCATGGAAGGGCTGGGGCTGCCAGTTTCAAAAGGGAAATGCAGGGCAGCCCCCAACAACGTGTGTGACCCCTCCATACATTACCTGTGTGAACAGGGCAGAGCTGGGTGTTTATTCTGGTTTGTTCCTTCTTACACTTCCTCATCTTTTCTGAGCGCAAAGCTGGTGGTGTGAAGGCCAGCTCACGGCTCTAATGATGCCTCCTGTGGCCAGGGAGGGTCCCCTCCAGCAGTGACTTTCTCAGATAGATGCACAGGATGAAAGCAGCTGCTGGAGCTCAGACCTGGAGGCGTCTTGTCCAGCCTGAGTCCTCTGTTGTTCTCACAGAATCCAGGGATGCTGAGGTGTGGGTGGCCAGGTGGGAAGGACACGGATACACTGCCCCACTTCAAACAGCTTCCTCCACAAGGCAGATGCATCAGTACTGACTGGGGCCTTGGGAAATGAATTAGGGTTAACCTTGCACAGCTTTGTTGTTGTTGTTTTTTTCCTTGATGTTAGTGAAGATGTTTAGGTTTAGAGGTGACCTAATTGCAGCCTTCCAGTACCTGAAAGGAAGAGAAGGAATTTTATGAGAGCATGTAGTGACAGGACAAGGGAGAATGGCTTTAAAGTGGAAGAGAGTAAGTTTAGATTGGATATTAAGAAAAAATTTCTTTATTGTGAGGGTGGTGAGGCCCTGGCACAGATTACCCAGAAAAGCTGTGGCTGCCCATCCCTGGAAGTGTTCAAGGTCAGGTTGCATGGGGTTCTGAGCAACCTGGTCTAGTGCAAGGTGTTCCTGCCCATGGCAGGGGGTGGAATTGGATGAGCTTTAAGGCCCCTTCCAACCCAAACTACCCTGTGATTCTGTAGGGACTGACCCTGTTGCAGGCTAATTCCTCATTATCACTGCTTGCTATTGCTGTAATGGATGATTTTGTTGTGGAAGGGTGTTTGGAAGTGGATGGCCCACACTGTGCTTCCACACTGCCCTGCTCCCTTCCACCCTGGCAGGCAGGGGGATCCCTTCCTCCCCAGTCCAGCTCTGGATCCAGAGCAGGTGAATCTGTCCCACACTCTGTGCCATCTCTGTCACCTCCTCCCGCTGCCTCTGTGCTGTAACACTCCACATTAAACCCTAGCCGTCCTTGTCAGAGCCTTTCCTGAAACACCATCATTTTATTTATGCTTTCAAGTAATAATTTTGGCCAGCACCATCAGGCTTTGACTGTGCACAACACTCACACCAATTTTCCTCCTTCAAACTCCCTTGGGGCTCCTCTGAGCCCTTGAAGAGAGCAGGCAAGGTAGGGTGCTACAGCTGCTCGTTACCTCCCTGCCCAGCTTCCAATTTGGGTGGGCCCCATCCTGTCCCCCTGCAACGTGCAGCCCCAAGCACAGCAGCTCTGACCAAAACGCAGCAGGTGATACTGTGGTGCAGAGAATAATTAAAAAGCTGCACTCATTTCCCAGATGAGATACACTCCTGTAGTGTGTAAATCAGTCACAGTCCTGGAGGAATAATCCAGGCGGGATAATTGTGCAGGGGAAAGGCCCCAGACGTGAGAGGGGTTTGCATTAGCAATGCCTTTTCATCCATCTGTCTTTTGACCAGAGCTAGAGAGGGCCAGAATTTTACTTTATAAGGATGTTTTGATCAACTGATTATTTCAGTGACAGAGCTCCTGAAGTACAAGCTCCTGAAAATACCTTATTTGTGTACAGGAGCGCCTAGGAGCCAGGGACTGAAAGGTTTCTTTCTTCAAAGATTAATCTGTTTAGGATCTACCAATTTCCTTATGATCCTGGAAAATTCAGCCATCAGCTTGACTGGGGGAAATATTTCACCTTGAGTGTTTATCTGCTGAGCATGGTGGAAGCAGAAGCAGGACAAAGAAGAGCCTGGTTCAGGGCAGGCACTAAATCATACCGCTTCTTGGTAAGCTGCTGTTATTTATTAATTAGGTTAAAGAGGTGCTCATGGTCTGAGCTTAATTGAAGTGTTCAGGGGTGTGGGGAGCCCCCTCTGACACCCACAACATGTATCCCACTTTCAGGTGTCACTAGGGGAAGGTTAAATGTGTTGAAGCTGGCTGGTACCAAAAAGTATCCCAAGAATGAATGTGAAAGTAGTGCAAAGGCAAATACGTTTGTCCTGCAGACAAATGCTTTTACAAGTCCCACGTAACAAATGTGTTGCTACAAAGCTGGTGAACAGTGTATTCCACAGTTTAGAAAAGGCACTTTGTGGAGGGGAAAGCGTCCATGACAGACTCCACCTATGTGTTTTCTTTTTATGATGATCTAAACTTTATCGAAGACTAACCACAGAACTGAAAATTGTTGGTATTAACACTCTAGGGCATCCTAGAGTACTGAAGACTCAATTTCTTATCCTGAAGACGTGTTCTGGCTGACAAGTTTTGGGGTGTTATTTTGCATTCTAGTTATTCAGATGTTCTTTGGACATCTGGGAATTTAATTAACAGCTTTTGCATGAATTTAAAGCAAAGTAAACTTTCCTGGAGCCTCCTGATGGTGAAGAGCCATCTTATTTATGAACACTGGCACCTGTCATGTTAATTTGTACAAAGTTTTTGATTTATCCCAAAAGAACACATTACACAGTGGATTTAGAGGACTTAAAGGGAACCTGCAGGGTGACTTTAATCTTTATGTCTTTATATACTTGAGGGCATTTTACTGCACCTCTGCACTACTTTCACCACACAATCATTTTCTGCTTTAGAAATGTAGCCATTTGGATCAATAGCTGCACTACAATATATGGTACTTCTGATGGGAGCCTCACAGGACACCTAAGAAGCACCGTGGTAATTTTGCAAAACGCTTGGCTACACTCTGAAATACATCTTAAAAGTAAGAGTTGGCAAAACAGACACTGTGCAAAATTACAAGAGCCCTGAAGAAACTGTGCGTACTGTATTTATGTGTATTAATAGCAAATTAGGAAAAACGGTGTGTAAAGGGATATTCCTTGCCTGAAACATGGGTGTTTTATTAGGAAACTCCTAACTGTTAAGGGCTGGGCTATCTGCATTTCTTGTAGCAGCAGTTTAAAACTCCTGTGGAACGTGTTGGCTTCTTTGGAGGCATTTTTGAAGGGAAAGATTTCCAGCTAATGTGATACACGTGTGTTTCCTGGGCTTGATTTAAAAGAAAAAAGCAGAAGTTAAAAAGGATGTTTGGTGACATTTACTCAGTGCACAGAACAAGAAATGAAAGAGGATCTAAAAGCACACATCCCTTAAAGCGTTAACAAACGTATCCTGCACGTTGCAGATTTTACAGTAAATTCTTTATCTATAAACAAACCGGGTTATCACAGCTGTTTATTGTACTGCTAGCCCTGATCCTAACCTTTATGTCTTTACTGCTTACATACCATTCCCTTGTTTACATGTCTGTACCAGCCTGTGCCCTTGAACTTGGCCCCAGCAAGCCCTGACCCAGAGCTCGCTCGTGGGGGTCACAGCAGCATCAGAGACAGGACATCAACACCCCAGCAAAGCCCCACTGCCTGCCAGGGCACAGACCATGGGCACACAGAGAGAGCAAGGAGAAGGATGGAAGCTGGGCAGGATTCCCTCTGAGGAGTGTTTGTGGTGCTGCCCTGCTCGCCAGAGCCCGTCAAACCCTCCTGGGAAGCTGCACTGGGAGGGGGCAATGCCTCTCCACAGCAAAACCATCAGCCCCCTGCCCTTTCCAGCTGCCCAGCTGGTGCTGCATAAAAAAGGCTTTTCCTCTCTTTCTGATAAGCTGCCAGCCAGGAGTGCCTTGTTCTGATAAGTCAGCAAAGTTTGTTTTTCCTGTGGACAAACAGCCCGTGCCCTCCAGCATCTGCAGCAGCAAGGCTTGAAGGGCAGCATGGAGCGAGGGGACAAGCAGGGACAGGGATGTGGCTGGGAAGATCTGCCTCCAGATCACTGATAAACTTCATCCATAAGCCAAAAATGGTTTTCAAACCCTCACAGTGTCCCACACGGTGGGTTTTGGGGCATAAAGGATTTGGGTTTAGCTCAGTGGGCAGTGTTAGAGTGTTCCACCGCAACCACAGTCGGGGCATGCTGTGGGATGAGCCCAGAAGAGGGGCTCTCTGAAATGTGGGCAGCACCAAACACACTGGGACAGAACAGTTCCAGTGTGAGCCTTCCTTACCACACCTGGGTTTGGTTTCAGTTAGTTGAACAGGCTCTTCACTAAAAACAAACCTCCTGGTGCAAACATCTCCAGGTCGGAATCACATCCTTCATTTGCTGCTAAAAATAATGGCAATGAATGGAAGAATTTGCAAATTCTCCCAGGGAAAAGAAATTATGATCCCATTAACCTACATTACAGCCATCACCATTAAGAGATACCATTAACCTGCAGTTCCCACACTGCCTTGTCAGAGAGACTGTAGTCATCGCTGTAATTCTGGAGATGCTGCAGCCATCCCATAATCGTGTGGTAACTCTTGGCAAACACTGATTTTTTAACAGGCAGTTGCAGCCAAGCACTTTGCTGGATTTTAATCCCCAGTCCAGCCTTTCATGAGCTTCATTTTGGCTGCTCTGTCTCAAACCACACTTGGGATGAGAGCTCCACAACAGGATTGGGTCCCCATGGCATCTGAAATTATGGGATTTTTACTGCCTCCCTAGGTCAGGAGTGGCCATAATCGATCAATACACAGGATGATGTGGGTATCAGGAGTTTTAATGGCATAACAGCATGTGGTACGAGTTGTCTCACTCTCTAAAGTAACACGTGTGTTTTCAGTGGCTTTTCTTCACACATTTACTAATATTCAGCCTCCAGAGTGAAAGTGCTCATCTGGTGAATGAGTTTAACAGAGTCCTACTAGTTGGAGAATTAAAATATTGCTGCTTAAAATAAAGTATATATATATATATATATATATATATATGTATATATATATATGTATATGTATATAGGGTCAATATTCTCTTTTCTTAATCTATTCTACTTACTTGACACACTAATTACAAATTTTCTGTTAAGTTTACAAATCAAATTTTCACATATTCAGAAGCTAGAATTTTCCTCAGCTTTTTACTGTGTGCTGTCTTATCAACCCCAAATTTTGCTTGTTTTATTTTTTTTCTTTTCTTGTGGGCTTTTGGAGGTTTGTTTTTTAACTCACAGGAAGCAACTGCAGGGAAGTCAGTGTGGTTTTGCAGTAAAGGAGCTGGATTGGTCCTCAGGACTCATAACTTGACTTATTTCAGGCTTTTAGTGCTCAACAACTTTCTCAAATCTAAAAATAAGCAAATCTGGATGTTGAAGGCTACAGTAAAACAGAAACTTTTTCTCATAGGTTAAAAAAAAAACAACCAGCAAACCCAAGTAATAAGATGTATATTTATGTAACAAGAGGTCAGATTTATGAAAAATGCTGCTGTGGATTGCAATTCCACATGAAATGGTCCAGTCTTGGAACAGGAATCATTGGATGCTGACATGTAGTGATGTGCACACTCTCCTGTCTGAGCTGAGTATATTTCTAACTTTGTTCTAATTATCAATCACTTGATTCATGTCAGACCACGCTCATTTAAATCAAGTTTTTGTGCTATTTAGACAGGTACTCTGTAAACACAGGCAGAAGAGATGGTTTCTGGAATGAATGGGAAAGGCTGCCTGAGTGGCTGTCGAAGTCCATGTTCTGTAAGAACAAATTAAAAGCAGGAGTCTTTCATGCTGAATTTGTATGGCCCTCTGCACAAATTGCCCGATTTATTTAAGTATTTTCTGGTGGTGAGATGTTTTGGGACGTGAGGGCTGATAAGAAGCATTAAATAAAACACTGCGAGTCGAATTTAAGGATAAAATGAAATTCTTTCTGTGTTGGGTTTGATGTTCTTAATTTAATCCCTGGTGGACAGTAGTCTGCATTACAAACCCTTCACACATAATTTGGTGCAGTTTGGATGATTTGCAGTCTCTCCCTGGCTGTCTGAGCAGAGGATGCCCTGAGCAGGTCCTGTGGAGGCTGGGTGACCTCTCCTCTCTCAAGAGGATGGTCTCCTCAGGTCACCCGCGGAGTCAGTGCTGCAGCAGAGCAAGGAGCCTTGCACTGTTCCTTTGCTCCTGGGGGCAAACAGAGGACTTCGATTTCCAGCACTACTGGTCTCTAACCTTCAGAAGCCTCAGAGAGGGGTGGGGAAGAGATGCCAAAGGAAAGTGCAGAGCAAAGAATGTAAGGAATTCTGCTTATCTGTGACAAGTTTCTAAGCATGTTTGATTATGGTAATAAGGATACCTCATTAACAAAGGATTTTAAAGGCATGTACGCCATTGATAATCAGTCAAAGTACACCGAACGTTCTAAACTTTTTTTTTCCCCAATGGGATGTGTTTGAAATACCGCAGCACCTTAGTTAAAATGTAGAATTTCACTTGGTGCAGGAGAGTGGGGCTGCGGCAGCTAAGGAAGGAGCTCTATCTCCTGAAGATAAAGTCCCCATCACCAAGAGATGACTGTAAAACATGCACAATTCCCAATCCTTAGAACTCTCCCTAATTGCAAATCTCCTCTTTGTTTTAACTTATCTCTGCCCGTGCTGTGCTGAATTAGTCCTCTGGAGTCCCTGAATGGGATCAAGGGAAGAGGAGAGGAAAGGAGGGATGGGAATGAGAACCAGTGAGGAACAGAAAGCAGAGAAAAGGAAAGGGGGTGGGTGTTAAATGGAATTACCCTTTGGCTTCCTGTGAAACTGCAAAACCTTTTGAGCACTTTCATTGAGCCAGCCCCAGGGATGTTTTCTGCACCCCTGCTGCACGGGAGGCATCTGGCCTGGTGCTGGAAGGGGGATAAAAAGCGAAGAAATGGTGCAGTAGAGTTTTCCTCCTCTGCTCAGACAATTTCCAGTGTGTGTCTTGCTGGAGAGTGGCCCAGTGAATGTGCCCCCCACCAGCATCTGTGCTGATCTCGGTGTTGGGTTCTTGGCCATCCCCCCACCTGAGAGACAGAGAGACACCCCCCGTGCTCACCCTCCTTTCCTGGCCAGCCTTGTGGCAGGCAGCTGTTTCCACCAAGAACCATCTGTGGGAATTTGCTCGCTCCACCTGATACCTGGAGTATTCCTATTTTTGCATCCTTATCTCCTAATGAGTTTATAATCTAGAACAGAGCAGTACCCCTGCAGTTCTCCAGCCCTCTTATCAAATGATTTCGCTATCAGGCACATTCAGATGACTGACAAGCTGCTTCTGGCCCCACATGGGCTCCTCTGTGGGGGCTTTTTTCAGAAGGAATAGACTTGAGCAGAAATTGTGTCATGTTAAATGGGAGAAAAATGAAACCCACCTATGCATGGGGCTCTTCCAGCTCGTTCCAGGTATAATATTTGAGTGCTGGCTGCCCAGGCCTAAATGTGGTGGATATAACATAGTATTTTCTCTTCTATTGCCTTTGGGTTGAAGAAAGCATTTTAATATCCACACACCTCTAATAAACTAAAGCTATAACGAGGCTTTCTCTATTTGTATTGCTCTTTTGTTGTCTCCTATGTGCATTTACCATTGATTTTTGCCAAACTCCCCTATACTGTAACTATGCAGTTATAAACTTGTGTTATTGAGGGGAACTGAGGAGGGAAGGGATAGCCGTGAAGTTACTGGTTGCAAACAAACACTGCAGCTCTATTTGGGCATTTCTCAGAAACACCTGGAGATTACTGCATGCAACCTTCCTAATCAGTAAATCAGCCAGCCATCGATTGTTTCCTTAGCCACATCAGGCACAAATGGAACAGCTGTTTAATTTACTTTTTTTTTTTAATGGTAGGAAATTCATATCCTGAATCGTTGATATCTTTATTTTGCAACTTGCTGCCGTTAATTCTTTTATTTTCTTTGCTCTCAGTGTTGCCTGCCATAAAAGATAGGAGGGTCTCTGTGTGTGGATGAGGTGACCTGATGTCATTCTTCAGGATGGTGCACAGAAACAAAGTGAATCTCTCTGGAGCTTCACTTGGACATCCTCTCTAAACCAAGGGCTGAGCGGGGAGACAGGAGACTCTTGCTAATGTGAGCAGGAGCTGAGGAACCCAAAGCTTTGCAAGCTCTAGAAACTCCAAAGTTAAATGGCTTTGGTTGGCTTGAGACTGAGCAACAGCTAGCTACAACTGAATGCTTTATTGCCGTCTGGAAGTGTTTATTTTCTGAACATAAATTCAAGGGACAGATTCAAGGCATGTCTAGAAATAAAGCATATCATCATGTGAGCTGAGCTGACAAGGACAATTTACTGTACCCTGCATTCGTTCTGGGCCAATCGGAAGAGAAGAGGCTATTAACATCCTGAAATTCCCGCTGTTCGCTCTGCCTGGCCCTTCCCTGAACTCGGGAATGGCATGTATTAACCCCTTGGGGGCCTCCCTGCACATCCCGGCGAGGGACACTTGTTTGGGCCCCGAGCCATGTGTGGCGTGTCCAGCCCCTATTGACAGCAGCAGCGAGCTCTGCGAGCCCTGTCTGGAGGCCCAGCACAGGGTTAACATCTCTCCTGGAGGCGCTGTCGGCGCTGACCCGCTCTGCTTAAATGCGAGAGTTCACTGGTCAGCTTGACCTTGAATTCTCTCGCAAAGACAGGAACAAGTTGACATACTGCTCGTGTTTCCAGTGGCTGCAAAGTTCAGGGAGTACAATGAAACTGCGGCTCTCATGCAGCAAGCATCACTTAGAGAAGGGAAGGGAAAGTTCATTTCCTACTTTTTAAACGCTGCCAGCAAGAAGAGTAACAAAAGCAGAAGTCAGAAGGTAGAACACAAAGGGCGCGGCGGCAGATATTGCAGAGGAAAGGTGCCATTCATAGGCAGGAATATGTTATAATAAAACCCACGAGCAAAAGTCCACAGAGGACTGTTTGCATAGCAGCATTACAATATCTACATGTGTCAACAGAGGGAACAACCTTTATGTTGCAGCCGCAACTACTGGGTCTTTTACCTGCTGCTTGAAGTGTTCCCCCCAGGTTGGGGGGGTGTCCTTGTATAGACAGCACAACCAGCCCCATCCCAACGTGGCAGCTGAGGGAAATGTGTTACTATGGCTCTGAACAGGAATTTTCTGCACACAGCACTGCAGAAGGCCAGTGCAGCCAACTTAACTGGTCTTCAGCTTCTCCTTTTCCTCTGTTGTGGATTCAGGAGAGCTGATGGCTTTCACAGTAAAAGTCTTAGGCTGGTGCTTCTGATTAATT